>CAKALG010031453.1:0-15945 GCA_916700815.1 Helicolenus hilgendorfi | reverse complement strand
TCACCCACCCCCGAAATCGGCACCTCCTGGCGCATAACAAGCCACCTTGGAATGAACGGCAGCAGATACACTCACGCCTTCTTATCGCCCACCGACAACGAAGGGTGAGTATGACACCCCTCTTTTAAACCTGGTCCTATAATTCACTCTAGTAGGGCTTTAGGAGGTGTTAACCCTGACTCACTGCCCTGTCACTCTCCAGTGTTGTATAATATACACATGGGCAACCTCTGTATGTATTTTAGAAAGCTGTCTTAGTCACTCACTGGCCTGTTTGTTTTTAAATCCACCTTGAAACAGTTTTAAGACTCTGTCAAGATCAGGTGAGTAACAACTCAGGCTGAACTCACAGTTGACCTCTGTGACCTTCGCCCCGGTGGCCAACATCCAGGCCTTTACTCAATTGCTGCCACATTTTTTTCTTCACATCGGATGTCAAGATAGAGAGAGTGGCAGACAGACGGATGAAAATATAACAAACAGACATGTCCCAATGCCTTTGTGGACAAAATAGCAGCTTATACTTGACTCTGTAATGGGGGTTCCAATCATAGCTTAGCTATTACAACCATAAACTGTGTATAAGAAGTAGACGTAGTCATCGTGACGTCAACCATCGATTTGTGGACTGCGGTTTTGAAGCCTCGAGCTCAGCATTTTGGCCGTCACCATCTTGGTTTTTTGCAACCAGAAGTGATATGAGAGGGTGGAGCTAAGTGCAACCGAATGCTAAATAAGACATTTTCAGGCGACCAAAATGTTACTATTTACTTTCATGAACTGAAAACACGCTGTGAAAGGGTTAAAGTTCAAAGACATAAAACACGGACAACTCCCAGACCGGACAACGCCGAGGTAGCGACCTGTCAATCACAAGGTAGCCACGCCCTAAAGCATCCCCTGCTTTATGGTCTATTTGACTCTAAATGGGACCATAATTTCCTAAATGAACATCATGCTGTATTGAAGGAGACTTGAAACTAGAGATTGAGACCATAAACTCATGTTTACAATGTTTACTGAGGTAATAAATCAAGTGAGAAGTAGGCTCATTTTCTCATAAACTTCTTTATAATCTGATAATAATCTTATTTGTGGATGTTTGCACTCCAGCAACCCCAAACAAGTTAACCTAAGATAGCGTTACGTTACGGACACTTTTTGCACGGTATTATCTATGTAGAAATAGCATATTTAGGCCCCTTTTTTAAGAAGATTCTTAACAAGTCAGGAGGAATAATTAAAAAGTCAGAGAGTAGTGATTTCAACAAAGTCATGGAGCAAACATTAGCTTAATCAGCGAGGCTGATAAAAGCATCTTTTCTTTTGTAGAATCACTGGTTGCTGGAAATGACAAACCAGCTTTTGCCTTCCTTTGTCTGAAGTCAAGGACCTGTTGTTTAAAAAAGTGGTAAATCTGCCATTGTCATCACTGTAGACGGCATATGTGCTGTGCAAGACTGGAAAGCCGACAACCGTAGCAACAGTAGGTGAGGGGGGGGTGTAGCTTAGCGAACGGTCAGAAACATCAGAAACAGAAACAGGGGTCTGCAGTGAGGTGGGTGGTCCAGCCCGTCTCATCTCTGTCCGAATAGCCGCCTGTTGATCAGGATTTACCTCGGCCAGAAAGACTGACTGCCATCTGAAAAACAAACGCCGCTCCTGCCAGTACCCGCCGATCTAACACTCTTTTCTCCTCTCCTTTTACATCTTTCTTTCTTCTTTTCTTCCCCCTTTGTCTTTCTGTCAAAATGCTAATTGCGTTCTCGGTTGTGCATGTCCAAGGACATAATGAGCCTTGTGTACACAACCTGAAAACGAACCAACCGTTTCTCTGAATACATTACTGGGTAAATCATTGTGCTTACTTGGAGGTGCCCAAAATCGTTTGGCAGGTTCAGAGGCTCACCATTTCAAAGGATTTCTGTCACAATGGTTTGTCAACAGAGCAGACAATGAAAGAAAGTGAGAATACTTAGCCAGTAGTTTAGTTGTCAAGATTGGTTCGATCATTTGGTTGTGTCTGTGGAAAAACAAATCACAACTTCTAACCTGAGGGCGAATGTTTAAGCCAAATCAACTTTCCATGTTCATCTTGTCAAATACGTGCAACCTGCATGGCCTCGTTAATCATTATCACATTATCCAGCAAACCACAAATTGTAAAAACAATGTCGAAAATGTGTTGTTAAATTTCAACATGTTGCAATTTTCGAATGACTAATGCGCTTCTTAAGCGGCCAATTTACAAAAGTTACAACAATAGAAAGCCACAGTGAAATAACAGTGCTGGATTTCAACAAAGTCTGAGCAAATTGTGAAAAATGTGGTGCTATATCACGATTTAGAAACACAAATTGGCAGAATTGTGGCGCTAGTTGAGTCAAATTTGAGATTTCAATGTTTATTAGGGTGAGGTCAAATATCCAAAAATATAAAAGCCCTGAGAAATGAAAAGAGACTGGACGTAATGTTTCTGTTTTTAGTTTCCTTGGGGAAAAATAAATGACATATTTAAAAACATGATTATGGCAATTTGCTTTTACTGTTATTATCAGCACTTTTTTCCTCAGACACAAATTTCACATTTGGTATTTTATGCTTGGCTTTCTCCTTTATGAAGACTAACGTACCATCACCAGCAGAAAATCACTCCACGTGAATGTGGCTTCTAGCTTGAGGACTTTTTAAATCAAGAACTCTGACAGTGTTATGTCTACCAGACATACCTTCAGTGATTAACTACGAGCCTCAGAGCAGGATGGATGAGAGAAAGTTGCCTGTAATATGTAAGATAAAAGCTAATTCATCTCAAAAGTCCAATGACTTATACAAATTAAGTTTTGACATTGTGTTATGGAAAGAATGAACTTTGCCTTAGCATAAAAAAAAGTGAGATGGACAACGTGTTTTGCCTTGAACTTGAGTTCTTTAGCACTTTAGAGCACATCCAACAGAAATGTTTTCCTTCTCCGTTATTGATATTGGTACGGTGGTGAGGACACTTGCTTGTTTTTACGATCAAAATTCATTCTGGGAATGAATTTTCAGAGTTGGTCCAGACGGTGATAACTATGCTCTGACCGGATTCCAGTAGCAGCACGTATAACTCAACTCATGTATGTGGAAGTTTCTTACAAATATCTGTAGAGAAATGCATACATTGTTTTTTTAAAAAGCATGCGAGAAAGCATTAAAACATACTCTACAGAGTTTGAGCCCAGTGAAGCAAACCTCCAACACTCCTGCACCCAATTTTCCCCAATAAAATCATGGACAGAATCAAAGCTGTTAGCAGGCTTCTCAATTTTAGATTTAATAAGCTGCATCAACACAGATTTTGTGAGTTAGCCAAACTACAAAATGAGATTTGTTGCAACTCGAGCCGCTGTCAAGTTCACGCTGCCAAAGATGTTTTTTTAGGAGTGAAATGCCACTTTTGATATTTAAAATGTCTGCAAGGATGAGTTGTTTGATCTGATCACAAAGACCAACAGAGTGGTAGGTCTGTCAGTCAATAAACCATCTTGGGTCATAGGTGCCTTCATGTTATAGCTAGATAGCAGTCGAGTACTGACCGTACAGCTAACGCTAGTCAATATTTGTCAGGGGCCCTCGGTTATACATTAAGTACAACACATTCATATTTTAATCACCCTAATCTGGAGCTGAGCAGCAGCTGTGAAACTACCATTCAGACTTTCTCACTAAATTTGACAACTTTTCAGACCCTCTTCGCGACTTTATTTTAGAAAACTACCGACAAATTTAGCGACTTATTCAGACCGTCAGGGAAAAGCGAGAAATATATATTATATAGTAATTCATTCCCATGCATTCTGCTCAGAGTAGGCTACCCACAGTTCATGGCTCTTCTGCAAACAGCACAGAGATCTCCCTTTTCTCTTGCGCCGTGTGCCTCTAAGCATGAATGTATATTTTCACAAATCCTCCACTTACGATCCGGCTCTCTGATGTCAAAATGGGCCCAAAAATTAATCCAATTAATTATGCGTATCTGGCCGTATGGGAGAGGAAGTACATGCATTCACCCAAAGCATGGGAATGCGGAACGAAACCCAAACAAACAACCAAACAAACTCGGACCTGCTCATTCATCCAGAGGTCTTAAACGGCGAGTACCAGCAGAGGGGCAGTCTGCACTTATTGTGACGCAAGTTGTCCAACATGGGAATCTTTCCTTCAGGGACACATCCGGGCAGGAATGTCCAATGCTACATGCTATGTCAGTCTGCCCCTTTTACTGCAGCACGCAGGGATACCACAAGCCCACCATCCCACGGAGGAGGCGCTTACATCCAAATATTTGAGATAGCATTCCAGTGTGCCCTCTAAACATCGCAGCGGGGGGATTCCTCTGCCAAGAAGCTGCAGAAGTAGATGCAAACGGACATGTTTTGCTTTAAGCTCAGCCATGACAGAAACATTACGGTTCTGTATGTTAAACCTCCCAGCCCGGCAAAACTTCAGGGGGGAAAAAAAAAAAGGGTTCCAGCGTTCCAGTTTGTGTGCCAGCAGCGCTATCTATCAAGCTGCGTGTCTCTTCTAATCAAAATGAATGGGCGTCTAATGACAGGGGTTGTTTCCTTCAACGTCACATTGGTGTTTATCTTTCATCCTAACATCCCATTAAGCGAGGACTCCAGAGTTTATGAAACATCGCTTGCAGACGTCCAGGGTTACAATCACCACAGTGAACGCCAACCTCAGCCTTTTCTCACTCTCTCTTTCTATCTCTCTATCGCCCCGTGTCGCGCCCTCCTCCCATTCGGTCTTACAATCTCTGCTTTGCGTTGCCTCTATCACCAAAGACGGATTGACGCTATCGCATCGGGTCCAGATTATGTTACTCGCGACGAGTCATTTTCCACTCTCTCCAACTGTTGCTTTTGCTGGTGGCTAACACACACAGCGGGCTATACATCACATCAGTGAGGCATTTCTGAGTACTCTGGGTGGTACATGAAGGCAGTATGGAGTGTGTGTTTACGCATGTGGGCCTAAATTTCCCCTAAGTGATGCAGAAGCGACACTCAATCTAAACACAAGAGATGAGCAGGAAGACGAGGTGCGGTAGCCAGACTAACATCTCCAGATGGAGCTGCTTCAGTCTGACCCGTGGTTCACCACGGCTGTCGGAGAGGAGGGAAATAGATGCTGCTGTCAATGATAAAGTGCAGCTCAAAGCCGCTATTGTATCACTGCCACGCTGCAGCATTAGAAACACTCGCTGCTGCCTGACCTTCAGCTGATGATGGATGAAAATGCTGATAACTTGCATGTGTCTTCATTGTCTGTTGCTCGCTGTGTGTGAGCATGGCAATCTGCAATTAGTCAGACATTCACTTTTTGGATGATTTACAGTAAATGTCTGTTGGGAGATGCTAAATAAGACCTAATTGGAAAGATAGGAGGATTTAGAGAAGCATGGAGGACGCTGTGTGTATAATCCCTGGCCTTTCATGTGGCCAGGTTTCTGTTTATTTTTGCATTTCTTAGGCTGAAGTGTACAAGATGTGTGTGTATAAACACAGTCGAAAAGCAGAGGACTTCTCAAATGATCAAAACCAAGCGCAACTAAACTGGAGTCGTTATGTTCAGACAACAAAGCAAAACATCCTCGCACATCACACAGGAATTTCCACAGCCCTCCAAAACATCAACCAGACTTATGAACGAAGCCATACGACAACATATTGTATGAACAATGGCGGTACAATCTCATCCTGGGGTCCCATGTACCTCAGGGGGTAGGATATGGTGAAACGTTTTCAAGATTCAAGATGTTTATTGTCACGCCGGTTATAACGGTACAATCGTGTGAAACTACTTATTGAATAAAGTCATTTTCCTTAAAGGTTCTATATAGAGGAATCAGAGCATTATTATAGCAGCAAAAGACTACTTGCTATATAAAGATATAGATATAGTGGAGTAAGGGCGTATTTGGTACTTTGGGACCAAAGCGATGCCAAAGTTCTGAACGTGATGGTACTTGTTTTTTTATACAGTATCACAGGTACCAGGGATCAGAGCTCGAGACCAACGGCGTCGTGTCATCCCGGGGAAAGATTCTTTGATAGTGCTACATTGTGAACAACTAATCCGTGTTGAAATTTGGCAGGAGGAGAGTAACTTTAGCTGTTAGCAGCCGGTGGTGCTAAAAAGAGTATTGGACGAAGGTATATTATAACGTTGTCATATGTTCAAATGTAATCTTGTTAAATTTAGTTTTGCAAAAACGGTAATAAAGGAGTGTATGTTGAAATACATAGGATTTATTGTTTTGTTTTTGTTTTTTTAACCGCAGTATCTAATTGGACATCGAGAATTGTGGAATTTCCCTGGTATTGGTATTGACTACTAAATTTCTGGTATCATGACATCTCTAGTTGTAATCCAAGCTTCTATGTGCTTTGTTTATATAGCATGCCGGCCGCACATACATTTTAGTGCACGTGAGTCTCTCCGTTGTGCCCTACTGACCGCCGCTCTGCACTACGCTCATACGGCGGTTACCACTGATCCAGACCCACGGCGTCGTTGCGGAAGTGTAGCGCCCACCCTCCGAATACTTCCATGACAAATTAGCAAGCTACATGTGCTGGTGTGTAGGTATACTTGTTCAGAAAGGGTTTCTCGGGTTTGATATAACTGTTAATGATATGGCTCGTGCTGTTCTAGACCCAGTGCATCACTAAGATGTATACATCTATGTTCATAACAGGAGTGCTGTTTGACAGTAACAGAAAATGTGACGGCTTCTTTTTGGTCCGAGCTTCACCTTGTGACTGTATGAGTCCGGAGAAGTAACATCTCATGTGATCCTTTACAAGCCATCAGTTAATCTGAAGGTCATTTCATCCGAACACAGACTCATGTGCACGTCAAACAACGTCATGCATGAACACGTATGCAGAAATGGACATTACAGTGACACAGATTTGTCTGCAGAAACACACAAACACAAAGGCCTCTGGAGGGTTAGCCTCTCCATCTCAGAACCATTGCAAACATGTCAATTCAAATAAACATCAAGAACCATTTGTAAGCGTTTGTATTTTGGTTGTAAACGCAGACCCGAAAAGCACATCCATCTGTTCGATCAATGACAGATTTATGAGCGACTTCCTGTAAGGTCACCGCACAGCAGCACACTTCAGGACTAGGCTGTCGGCTACTGTGATACACATGTACTTTGGGGACGACGCAACTTTACTTTGTTTTCCCATTGTTGTCACTGTTAAAATGGTAAGATCAGATCACAAAAAAACCAAAATGAACAGCCACCTGTCATTACTACAGCACTTTACCACACTGACAAAGAATATTCACCTATCGAATGTACCTTTGGACGACACAGCAACTCTTGCGAGCCCAGTCTGGATGAAAAGGTTTTATCTTGTAACTAAATGGTCAAATAACAATTTGAAATGTAGCAGTGTTAAACAGAAACTTGATGCTAAATCAAGGAAACTAAAGTCCATACGATGGACAAGTGGCTCGGAATCAGTTTCCACTCAATGGGGTATACTGGTTTCAAATTGAAAAGGTAAATACATCACAATATCAGCTAAAAGTTTAGGCATCGAAGTCAATATCAGGCAAAGAAAAAGCAGTATTGCTGCATCCCGAATCTGAATCTCCATCAAAGCGTGCAACACAAATGGTGCGCAGCAGGTGCTTTCCGTCAGCTAATCACCTGCTCAGACATCACTCACTGGGGTGTCACCAAAAGCGCAACCTGCTGAAAGGATGAAGGAAAAGAAATGTGGTGAAAGGTGAAGAATGTGAACGGCTTCATGAGGACTTTCGACCTGTTCTGGACTATGTTTTGAGGGTGTTATTTCTTGAACAGTGGGGGGATACATAACACACTTTTTACTGTGTCACGTCTGTAGTCTCCGTGCCAACTTCCAGGCCTGGTGCTGAATGTGAGAAGCCTGGCTCGGGTCCCAGACCGGGCCAAACACAAGCTCTGAAACAGGGGTTAAGAGTGTATGAAGATTTGCGGGTGTATATGTGCGTCTATATCTTGTTGTCTTTCTGTAAGTGTGAATATGTGCATGCGGCTGAATGAGGTGTCACACCACACGGTGCGTAACCGATAAACCGAGACCCAACGCGCTCATTGGTCCAAACCACCCACAGAAAACAGAGTCGGGGCTATAATCAGCATGTCGCTCTGCGTAGTTCCAGACAGTCTACCGTTACGATGTGTGGGTCTCACATTGCAAGTTAATACATCACACGATACTCACCGACCGACTCTCCTCTCTCACCCACACCAAAGGACAGAAAAAGATTAACTAAATAAGTGAGGTCATTCCTGGATGTGACACCGAGGCTTTAAGAGCAAGTGGCTCCTATCCCACTACCACAAAACAACAATAATGGAGTCAACCATTAGTCATTTGAAGATCTATCCAGCCCCCACTGCGAGGGAGTGGAACGGTTTATTTTTCACCCGGTATCTTGCACTCTGTCTCTACCTCCTTCTTTCTCTCTTTTCACCTTTACTTGCTTCCTGTCATCAGTTCTCCAACAGCCCGGACTGATACAACAGCCCCTTTCTTTTCAGATTCAAGCATCTGATTGTGATTCTTTTGTTTTTCTTCAATTGGAAATCATAGCAACACTAAATCCGCTGGGCTGAGCTCCAAAAAAAAAAAAAATTAAATAAGGTGAAACGGTTCTGTCCTCTGGAACCTCTGGAACCTCTGGAAGGCTCCCCAGCGTTGACAGACAAAGACATCCACTCAGAGAGCAACATCTGTCGGGGAGATTCAAAGAGACGCCGCGGGGAGAGACGGCCTCAGAGGCAGCATGTGGGGAGGCTTCAGGAATTTTTCTCCCCACTTCACATACTTTTAACGGAATTAACATAAAGAGATAGAAGGGGATCAAACAACACAACGTAGCGCACGTAGCCAGAGCATTACAGCTCGCAGTGAATTCAGATTTTTCATTCTCCTGCCGCGTGCCAGAACCAGTAATACAAGACATGAATGTTTTCTCCGTGTTATCTTTTCCTGGAAGTAAAGCAGCTGTTAAAAAAACAAAACAAAGCAGTGACAGGTTATTGTAAATTCACACTGTGGAGACGTCCTGCGAGCGGCTCAAATTCTCAAACGCGGTTTTGTTGTTTAACGCCGTTTCAGTTCCCCCGACCTTCATCAAAAACCTTGATTTACGGCGCGCAACCTAAATGAACCTGAGGCCTGGAGGAAAATAAATGGCAGCAGATAGGGTTGAGTAATATTATCATCTGCTCTGTTTATCGAGAGTCATTATAAAACAAAAATACAACAAAGATAACAGCCGGTTCTGAGACTGAAATAAGTTCAAACGCAGTTGTGATTTGCTGCAGGCTGTGATAACACCGCATTACTTGCCCACTAACTGCGCGCTCAGATTGACTATAATGTCTAATGTTTCGCTCTATCTAAGCTATTACTATCTAATATTTGGCTCATAATCACTCAACCTTAGCAGTGGCAGAGATACAGCCATGAACCTTGTCCTTTTGGCAACTCTTCTGACCATAACTTGCGCTCTCAGTACTAATGACTTCCACTTGCCTGCCCAAAATAATATTATTTATACTTTGAAAAAAGCTTTTACTCTTGTTTCAGTCATTTCATAGGAAAATATTTACATGCCACAGTAGAATAAAATATCTAAATGTCACTGCAGAGCACTCACTCATTCATTACAGCTGCTATAATCCATATCTTTATATTAACAATGGATCAAATGACCACATGGGTGTGAAAGGGGTGGTTTGAAATGACAGATGATTACTCTGCAGTTCCCCTCAGCTCTATTTTAGCGTCTTTCAGTTTGTTGTTTTGGTTTTAAAGCCTGCAGCTTTAATATTTTGGTTCACTTTCATGTCTCTCATTGGTGTCTGATGTTTCCGTTTTTTTGCCAGTCTCATTTACACACATAATTCAGAATAATCACAGTGACCGGCTCGTCTGTCCTGCTTATAATGGCGCTAACAGCTAATGTTAACAGAGGTTGTATGGACTTGCATTATGATGCGTTCAAGCTCTATTCAGTAAAAATTGTACAAAAAAAAAAAAAGAAAAAGTATTGCGATGGTACATTTTAACAGTATTATAATATGTTTAAAAGTAATCTTTTAAATGCAGTTTTGGGCAAGAAACTTGAATAAATGAAGTTGTTTGAAGAAGATGTTTTCACAGCAATATAAAAAAGATAAGAGGGAATTATGGCCTATTTAACTTTCCAACACTAACGTTAGCTCTAATACATAATAATACATAACTAGAACTACTAATGCCAAGATTTTTTTTAATTAAAGCAAGTGTTTAAATAAAAATAGAATAATGTATTGCCTTATCATTTGAATTGTGTGTTTTTATGCAAATAACCACTATAGATGACAAAGTGAAAGGATAACATTTAGAATTTTTTGACTGTTTGCACTGACTTCGGGACAGTGACGAAAAAGGTTAGACAAAATAAGCAACTAGCCGGTGAACATAGTGGAGCATTTAACAGCTAAAGAGTCAGATATTTCCCTCTGGAGTTGGTGGAGACCAAAAACAGAGCTAAAAAAATGAGCAAATATGGACTCATATTCAACAAGGAGCCAGAGACCAGACTCCAAATGAATGCTAATGTTGCTCTGTGTTTGTTATAAGGTAATATGTCAACTTGGGGTTTATAGCTTGTTTCACTTCCTCCAAATGGCCTAAAAAAAATCTATTAAAGCAGTTAAAGAGATCACCTCCACACCTGAGTGAGACATTGCAGAACACTTACATTCATAAAACCTCCGGAATGAATGTACTCGAGGGCGCATGGAAACACAAACCTATAAGATGAAGCTCTGAATTTACTCCACAGACGCATCAGTGGGTGCCAAGCTACAAGCTTTCAAGCAACAATGTTTTCAGAAGGGATATCATAAATCCTGCACGCAGTTAGCCAAATGTATAACCTTATAATTAAAACAAAATAAATCCCCTATAAAGTGCCCGCCAGAGAGCGATTCGCTCAGATGAGTGATGGAAAAGGAACCACATGGTTGTGTTATAGCTGCAATACGGTAAACTAGACAGATTCAAGACGCAGTGAAATTTACTGCTTCATTTATCGAGCTTTAAAGAGACATAGGTGTACAATACCTGCCTGCCCAATATCAAAACTTCCAGGACGTTTGGGGCCACCGGCTGCATTGAAATATGATTTCTGGAAAAAAGGGGGTCTCCAAACAAAGTGGCTTTCTACATTGAGCATGACAAATCTACTAAACACCCATTTTCCTGAAAATCAGGACCATTAACGATGTTGGACTCCGTTTTCACGTCCATGTGGAAATACTGTGGCATGGCCGTAATGTTTTTCCCTATTCCCATGACATGCTAAGCAGAGAGCCCTGTTTCCTTTTCGCTTTCAGTCATAGCGCAAGTAGAGCCGAGACAACTTTTCTGGAAGCTGTTATTGTAATGTCCTTCAGCAATTTCCATGGTTTCCTTTTTACAAGTTTTTGGGGTCAGGAAGGAAGAGCTTTTTATTCCTCTGAGCAGTTCCTAGCCTTTCTGCATCATCCGATTGTTAGTTTTGGCCCACATTATCAGTCAAAATAAACGCTCATAGAGGCAGTCACCCCAAAAATAGATAGCTTTCTCCTTGGATCCCCAGGCATGCTGTGTGGCCCTCTGATAGCAACTAAGTAGAGAAACATATTCACCCTTTCTCCTATGAACTCCCAGTATGGAAGGGAAACAAGCTGCTGCCCACATGTCGGTATATCCTTTTAAACCACTGTTTATGCAGCACAGTCATGTTCGTCAAGAGGCAGAATGATGGGAATTTCACAGGGATAAGACACCGCCGATAGTTTTTTCCCCTCCCTTTGTTCGACAGCTTAGTTTGGCACAGGCTGTCCTTCTCAAGAAACACTGCTCTCAGCCACTTTCTACTGTCTCCACCAGGAGGGAGATGAGAAGATCTATTACTTTCACTCCCAAGAGCAGAAACCAAATTTGGCCGGCTAAACTTCTATCCGTGCCAAATTTTTCATCGTCCTTGAAATATTAGAGAAGCAGAAAGGATATTCTCAAAATGTGCAGTGAGATGCGAGCTTCATCTTAAACAATGCATCCTTTTTTCTTTATGTTAAATAACGCATCTCGTGTTTCCAACAAGAGACTGATCCTCATTGGCCTTCAGCTCAACAAAAGCCCAACAGCTAGAGTAACATTCACTCAAACAATGACATTCATCAGTCCACTTGTTACCTATGAGTAGAGCTTTGTTTCAAAACTCAATACTGTTTTTGGTGTTGACGTAAATCGTCTAAAATGGTCAAGTATGGAGAGACTGCTGATTGATCCTTGAGCTGCAATTCTTCAGGTTCTACCGAAGTCTACAAAAACAAAGGTGAGCAATCCTTTGCCATGGGGGTTCCTACACTTTGTGGCCAGCTGCCTAAAAGGCACCTCTAATACCGTTCTTCCAAGTTCATTGTATGTCACACTGTGCGAGATGGATCTAATAGAGCCGTGGTTGCAATTTGTGTCAGAGCCTACAATATCTATTTTGAGATGCGTCACATGGTGAATGACAAAGAGTGATTGTGAAGTGAACTGCGGCCAAGAAAGTGTATTCTGCAGTTCATGATGTTTTCTGATTGGCCCCCTTTGGATGAGGCGAATTTGTGATTTGAGATATTGGGCCATATAAATAAAACTGACTTAACTTGGTTGGTTTTGGTCTTCAAATCTCTCTCTCAGTACTGCAGTATCCGTACTACAAGTCCGTTTTTTTAAGTATGCGTTTTTTTAATCCATCAGCCGATAAAAAAGCTTATGCACAGAAACCTTGCACACTGAATTCAATGTTTTATTATTCTATCGTTTATCATTTAGATGCAATGGATAGCGCTAGTCCCAAACGGGGCTAATGAATGAATGACTTTAGCAAGAAGCTATCGTTCAGCTGCCTAGAGCACAATCACTACTGTCTAATCTTTCCTACATCCTTTGTTTTACAACCATCCCCGATTCCAAGCGGTTCTACAATCACCTGCCACAGTCTTTCATTTCCGCATCTCTGTATTCTTTTATTTCTTTATCACAAAGTGCTTTGTGCTGGGAGACGTTTATCATGCCATTTTGGATACTGACGTTTGCAAGGACGGTGGCTCTGAGCGGTCAAACGACCGTCTTTTGTCTTTTGACGGATGCGAATAAAACCGACAATCGAACCGGTTCCGACGACTTTAATGATGGACGAAAGTTTCGGATTCAAGTCGGTGTGTAAACATAATTGACACAACGCGAGTTTGTATTTATTTTTTAACGTGCAACAATCTTGGACGAAAAGACCATTTTTGATTGATTTCTCAGACGATTAACAGCTTTTGTCTGGGACAGTCCAAAAATCGCACAGTATTGATTGGTCATTTTCCTGCTGCTATTAACAGCTTTCATTTTTCAAAGCACCACGTTCTGTCAATAAAGATGCTGCACAACTAAAGGTTAATTGTTATTGTTTTATGTGTGAAGTAGCTTGTTTCCTGCTGCATCTTCTGTCTGAGATCAGAGCCAAGCTGGTCCGAGGCTCCTCGCCTCGCAGGCAGGCCAGGGAAGTAATCCTTGGACAAACACAAGCCACCTTTGACTGGTCAGGAATGTTATCAGGGTCCATATACTACCAGGAAGGAAAGATCTCAGACTTAAAATGCTTCCCCAACAGCTGTTTGCTGCATCACCCTCTCTGTCTACCCCCCACACTGGACCGAGCACCCAGGCACCGGAGTGCTATCTGCAACGGTCTTCAACCGTCCGTCTCTTTCATCAGGGGCTGGCTGGAGCCACATCAGGGCGAGCTTTCTCTTAGACAAGCAGTAAAAATGCTGGCGTGATTAAGATAGATAGACTAGCCAGGACACTTAATCTTCTGTCCAATGAAAAATGTTAACTGCATCCTGATGTTCCTCCCCCCCATGCAGAGCAATTAGGCTGAATTACCACTGTGTGTTTAAGTGTCCCCTCTGAAATGTCTACGCCAATTATTTTCTTGTGATAATCCTTTACTTGTTATTTGTATTTTTGCAACAGTCTAATATTTTTTAAACAGCATGCATCCAGGGAATTTAATTTAATTCTGTTCATCCCACATTTTCAAATATAAAACGCTATTACATAACATACTCTTTTCGATATTGCCATTTGAAATGAAAAATATCTGCGGTCCTGCAAAACTCCAGAGCGTCAGGAAAGAGGCATGGCAGTAGTAGTGGTGATGGCAGACGTTTTCACTTGTGAGGAGAAAGTTACTGGAGAGGTCTCATTAGTCAAACCTTCAGTCTACCAACGCTGCCGTTGTGTTTTCATAGTATCACTTGTACTATCACAGACGGATGAGGTCCACTGAGCAAAGATAAAGCCGGTGTTATTTCACCCCTGGCCCTTCTTGACACATGGATCGCTTTTGGGAGCCATGCAGAAACACACGCAGGTTTTCAGACTTCAAATAGTGAACTGGTGGAGAAACTAGGCATGTCACGATACCAGAAATGTAGTAGTGAATACCAATACCAGTGAAATTCCACAATACCACAGTAATAAACAAAAGTAAAATGACAAATCCCACTTACTTTAACATCCAACCCTTGATTACCTTTTCGTTAGGAAGTGAAACAGGTCATATCTCATTTATATTGCTGTGAAAACATCTCCGTCAAACAACTGGATTTACTCAAGTTTCTCGCCATAAGCTACATTTTACAAGATTACATTTGAACATTAAAATTTACCTTCGCCCAATACTCATCTTTACTGAGTAGAGCCTGAGTGCATCGTAATGGCACCTCCCGCCTTGAAATCGGCAGGACGAGAGTTAGTTAACGTAAAGGGTGATGTTGCAGATGTTGACGATATGAGAGACCCTATACATAATGACATGATATGTTAAATTTAACGCAAGTTTGGTTCCTATGGTGTGTGGAGAGCAACGATTTGGCCAAAATAGCACAACACACACTAACAGATTTCATTCTTGAACAACAGGAGTCCCGACGGAAATCTTGAAAAGTCTCTCGCAATCAAACTTGACTAAACAAACATGGCGGACGACGGGCAGGAAGAATTAGCCATGTTAGTTTTTGTACTATACTTTGTACTGAAAATTCACAAAGGATAGATGGATGAAGTCATGGAGACACGTTAAATAAATACTCACGTTGTTGCCACAAATCAACAAGTTGGTCATCCATTTCTGAGCTCCATCTTACCACTACTTTATGCTTCGCGTTTTGCATTAGCTCATGCATTAGCCGCAGCCACCATGACGGCAGCGGTGGTTGTCCTGCTTCAGTCAACTTAGTTCTCAGTCGTTCTTTCCCACGTGACTGCGTCATCGGTTGTCCTCGGGGTTTTTTGAACATATTGAATATTTTTACGTTTTGAAATCGGTGCGGCCGGGATGGACTTCCGGGCTGAAACACTCTTAACATACCTCACACCACAGGAATATCTAGAAAGATAATCTTCAGAACCATCAAAAAAAATTGGGGCTTTGCTGACCATTGTCGGTAGGAGGGGGGATCGGGCCCAAAATCGGCTTGATTTTCGTGTAGTGTGTACCCGACATTAGCTGTTAGCAGCCGGTAAGCAGCACAGTCCTGCCCCGAGCTAACAGCTAACATTAACTAGCCGTTGTCCTCCCGTTCTCAACAATTTGTTTTAATGTAGCATTATCAGGGAAAAATTAGTGTGCGTCCCCTGGACGGGTCAATAGTGAGTTTACCCATATACATTTTCTATCGTCCGCGAGACGACGGGACGCCGTTATGGTACGTGTCCACAGGAGCATTTTTTATCTCGAAGGGACGCGACGCTTCCCAGCATTGGACGCTTGGTGGGCTGTTCCTAGAAACAAGGC
>CAKALG010031451.1:0-11722 GCA_916700815.1 Helicolenus hilgendorfi | reverse complement strand
TTTTTATCTTTTTTTTCAGACTTTTTTTCGGACATTTTTTCAGACTTTCTTTTCGGAAATTTTTTCAGACTTTTTTTTCGAATATTTTTCAGATATTTTTTTTCGAATATTTTTTCAGATCTTTTTTTTCCGATTTTCTTTTTTCGGACATTTTTCAGACATTTTTTTAGATCTTTTTTTTCGGACATTTTTCAGACTTTTTTTTAAGATATCTCTTTTCGGACATTTTTTTTCAGACATTTTTTTAGATATTGTTTTTCGGACATTTTTTTTAGACATTTTTTTGACAGTTTTCAGATTTTTTTTTTTCTGACATTTTTTTAGATCTTTTTTTGGACATTTTCTTCCGGACATTTTTCAGATTTTGTTTTTTTCGGACATTTTTTTAGATATTTTTTTTCGGACAATTTTTCAGACTTTTTTAAAGATATTTTTCAGATATTTTTTTTTCCGACTTTTTTTTCGGACATTTTTCAGATATTTTTTTTCAGACTTTTTTTCGAACTTTTTTTAGATATTTCTTTCGGACATTTTTTTCGAACTTTTTTCAGATATTTTTTTTCTGTCATTTTTTCAGACTTTTTTTTCTCACTTTTTTTTGATTTTTTTTTCTGTCATTTTTTCAGACTTTTTTTTCTCACTTTTTTTGATTTTTTTTTCGGACATTTTTTTCCCGGACATTTTTCAGATTTTGTTTTCGGACAATTTTTTAGATATATTTTTTGTGACATTATTCAGACTTTTTTTCAGATTTTTTTTTCGAACCTTTTTCAGATTGTTTTTTTCGAGCATGTTTTCAGATTTTTTTTTCCGGACATTTTTCAGGTATTTATTTTCGGACATTTTTTTAGATTTTTTTTGGACATTTTTCAGATTTTTTTTTTTTGGACATTTTTTCAGACATTTTTTCGGACATTTTTCCGGAAATTTTTCAGGTATTTTTTCGGACATTTCTTTAGATACTTTTTTCCGAATTTTTTTCCGGACATTTTTTTATCTTTTTTTTCAGACTTTTTTTCGGACATTTTTTCAGACTTTCTTTTCGGACATTTTTTCAGACATTTTTTTCGAATATTTTTCAGATATTTTTTTTCGAATATTTTTTTAGATCTTTTTTTCGGACATTTTTTTCCGGACATTTTTCACATTTTTTTCAGACTTTTTTTTCAGACATTTTTCAGATATTTGTTTTTGGACATTTTTTCAGACTTTTTTTCGGACATTTTTCAGATTTTCTTTTTCGGACATTCTTTTCGGACATTTTTTTTCCGGAAATTTTTCAGACTTTTTTTTCAAGCATTTTTCAGATATTTCTTTTCAGACTTTTTTTTCGAACTTTTTTCAGATATTTTTGTTTTTGTCATTATTTCAGACTTTTTTTCTGACATTTTTTTAGATTTTTATTTGGACATTTTTTCAGACTTTTTTTTCGGACATTTTTCAGATATTTTTTTCGGACATTTTTCAGATTTCTTTTTTCGAACCAATTTTTAGATTTTTTTTTCGGACATTTTTTTTCAGACTTTTTTCAGATTTTTTTTTTTCGAACATGTTTTTAGATTTTTTTTCGGACATTTTTCAGATTTTTTTTCAGACTTTTTTTTTCAAACATTTTTCAGATTTGTTTTTCGAAAAAAATTTTAATATTATTTTTTCGGACATTTTTCAGATTTTGTTTTTCGGACATTTTTTTAGATCTTTTTTTCGGACATTTTTTTCCGGACATTTTTCAGACTTTTTTTTTCAAACATCTTTTCAGATTTTTTTTTCGGACATTTTTTTTCCGGACATTTTTCCGATATGTGTTTTTTAGACTTCTTTTTCAGACATTTTTCGGACATTTTTTTTGACAGTTTTCAGATCTTTTTTTTCAGATTTTCTTTTTTCGGACATTTGTTTTAGACATTTTTTTTGACAGTTTTCAGATTTTTTTTCGGACATTTTTTTAGATCTTTTTTTGGATATTTTTTTTTCGGACATTTTTTTAGATATTTTTTTCGGACAATTTTTTAGACTTTTTCTTTTTACATTTTTCAGATATTTTTTTTCAGACTATTTTTTAGATCTTTTGTTTTCGGACATTTTTTAAGATATTTCTTTTCGGACATTTTTTTCAGACAGTTTTTTAGATATTGTTTTTCGGACATTTTTTTTAGACATTTTTTTTGACAGTTTTCAGATTTTTTTTTTTCGGACATTTTTTTAGATCTTTTTTTGGACATTTTCTTCCGGACATTTTTCAGATTTTTTTTTTTCGGACATTTTTCAGATTTTTTTTCAGACAATTTTTTAGACTTTTTCTTTTTACATTTTTCAGATTTTCTTTTTCAGACTATTTTTTCAGACATTTTTAAGATATTCTTTTTCAGACATTTTTTTTAGATATTTTTTTTGGACATTTTTTTCAGACTTTTTTTCGGACATTTTTTAGATATTTTTCTTGGACATTTTTTTCAGACTTTTTTTCGGACATTTTTCAGATTTTTTTTTCAGACTTTTTCTTCGGACATTTTTTCAGACTTTTTTTCGGACATTTTTTTTAGATTTTTTTTGACATTTTTCAGATTTTGTTTTTTGACATTTATTTAGATTTTTTTCCGGAAATTTTTCAGACATTTTTTTTCGGACATTTCTTCAAACATTTTTCAGATATTTTTTTTCGGACATTTTTATCAGAATTTTTTTTCGGACATTTTTTCAGACTTTTGTTTCAGACATTTTTCAGATATTTTTTTTCAGACTTTTTTTCGGAAAATGTTTCAGACATTTTTTCGAACTTTTTTTAGATGTTTTTTTTCGGACATTTTTTTGGACATTTTTCAGATTTCTTTTTTAGACTTTTCAGATATTTTTGTTTTTGTCATTATTTCAGACTTTTTTTCTGTCATTTTTTCAGACTTTTTTTCGGACATTTTTTCAGACTTTTTTTGTCAGACATTTTTCAGATCTTTTTTTCAGATCTTTTTTTTCTGGCTGTGCACTCAATAGCAGAAACCTAGGATAGGTGAAGTTGAAAGGAATTCCCATCTTTTTATAAATGTAATGTTGATCTTAAGCTGCATGTCTTTTGTAATTGGTGATTTCAAAGATTGTGTTCTTTTGCAATGGCGATTATTTCATTGCATGAAGAAAAGTTGGCAAGATGAATGCATACTGATCCGTCTTATCATTTCCACATCAACTTTCCCCTTCAGGGCTCTTTGAGAGTGACATTACCTTACCTTACTTAACCTGACAAACAATTAAATAGGCTTTTCTTCCGGCAGGTATCTGCATAACAGCGTCAAAACCGGTTAAAGTTTATTCATTTCCGGCATCATTTCAATATTGTAGCTGCAAAGTAAAACAAATTTAAGGCCTCCAAATTTTCAGAACAAATAATTGGTAATACAATTCCAAATTCAACTCAGGTTTTTAAGAAACTGCTTCATTAAATGTATCTTTATTAAAGTATTGTTAAGGGTGGAAAAATCAGAACGTGTACTCTGTTTCTCCACACAAAATTATATCTCATCAATGGCCATATCTGTTTGTTCACATCTAGAGATAAAGCTGTATAAGTAAGACGGGATATGCCTTTTGCTTTTGTTAGCTAAATTCTAGGGATTAATCTCTTTGAAGCCATACATTTATATAAAGCTGCATCTATATAGCATCTAGTGTCATTGTTTTTGTTAATAACAATTCCATGGTAAATAACTGAATCCTTCAATATTAGAAAGAACATAAAATATTTTGAGGGAAAGCAGCTCACACTTCTTGGTGTTTAGACAGAGCCAAAGTTAAGTAGTATAAATCAGAAACAAGTACGGCGAGATAGGACAACCCTGTCTTACTCTGCGATATAAATCATATCTAGGAGAGGTGCTGCATACAGTTTAAGTGAACAAATTGCATTCTTATATATGGTTTTCATAGCCACACAAAAGCAAAGGCCAAAGCATGATTTTTCCAAGGCTTGAAATATAAAATTGTGTTCGACTGTCTCAAATACCTTGCAGAAATCTGTAACTATCATCACTGCAAAAATCAGCAACAAGGTCCAACACAAGCCTGATGTTAATATGTCTGGGCTGTGATTTGTGAAAAAATCAGCCGGGGGTTGGATGGGGGGGAGTTTTTATTCATGAAAATAAATCATGAACCGCAGTGGGCCTATATAGACGATGAAGCCTGTTTGGCTATTTCCTGCAGCTGTTAAAGTAAACATTTATAGAATAATTATGAACTTTAATAAAACAATTTCGGGAACTTGAACTTAACTGCATTTACATAATTCTGGATAATTATTATTACTATAGATAACATTTAATTCTTCTTCTAACAGAATGACAGGTAGATGATTTGTAACGTTACTGCTTTTGCAGGACGTCCAGGCTCGTCCCGGATGCTGTCAACATTGTTTTGTGCAAAAACGCGCCCGCAATGGCGGGGAAAACCCTGATTTTAGAAAGCAAACTTGAACATCAACATAGACCTACTGTATGTCAAAGCAGCCACAGCAACAAGTCAACATCACAGAGTTAATGCATGAGAATTGAGGAGAGGAAGAGAGAGTGTATGGATGACCCAGGACAGTGAGGATACAGCCATTTCATACAGGAGACGAGCCGGGATACACCGATGCGCATTCACCCCGCAGAGGTTCATATGACAAAGTATTAAATATTTTTATAATAGCCTATATCTTTAACTTCTATTGCAGTTAAACAATAAGCCTACAGAAATAACAGGAAGCATCCTCAGCACCCACCTCCTGCACCGATGCTATAGATATTCTCACGTTGCAGCACTTAAGATATATTAAAAAACAGTTTATATGGTCTATTGGTGAAGTAGCATTGATCTCTATGGAGGCAGTGATACATGTATATTTAGACCAGAGGGGAGAAATCCCACCCTGCAATTCGCACCCTGTCTATGCTTCATGAAACCAGCCTGGATTTCATCGCTAATGTGGTCCAACTAGTTCTTCCAATTTGCTGCTGGCACTTTTACCTTGCTTGCTCTCATCCAAAGGGGGCGTGGTCCTCTTATTCATCGACAGACTCAACCCCATCTTCTCCTTTCAACATGGATAAATAGCTAAATAATCACAGAGGACATTTATTAGTTTTACAAAGTCTCTAAAAGAAAGCACAGCTGGATTACAAATCTTCTGAAAGGGATACGATCACACCAGAGTTCTGGTTGGAAAGCTACAACAGTGACAAAGCGGAGGCCATCTACAGTGAGTGTTTAGACCGTAGTGGTATCTAGAAATAGTAATTGGAGTATTTTGATGTTGCATACATCATTGCCGTCACCTCAGCGGTTAAAACAATAAAAAACAAAAAACAAATGCATCACTAAAAAGCTATTATTAAAAGGTGGATTTTTAAAAGTGATTTAAGCTTTCTTCAGGCAAGTCATTTCAAAGTCGAGGAGTCCTGACAGCAAAGTCAGCCACTTTTGTGTTTGAGTTAGGGATGTTAATAATTAACTATTAACCAATATTAAGAATTTTAACCGATTAATGCTATCAATTAAACGGTTAAAAGAAATATTAAAAATAGCTAAAAAACCGAGGAAAACTTTAAGCTGAAGTCGGCGAGACTGGAGCAAATGTGATTTAAAAAATCATTTTTTTTTTTGAAGTTGGTATATCGTGACAGTAGTACATGAAACAGGTAACCTGAAAAAAATCATGTGCCTCTGTGTCCTCCGGTGCTCCTAACGGCATCTGCAAGATTTCACAGACCGGAGTAAAACAAGCAGTCAGAGCTGATCTGAGGTCTGCTGTCCAGCTGAGAGCCGTCTGTCAATCACTTGCGAACTCCGATCAAACGGTCAAACTAGGCAGCGCTGATCAAATATGAATCAATATTCTGTTACGTTAATGCCTATTTCTCTCCTCAAATGTTTTCAGAATCATCTTGTAGCACGGTTTAGCTGGAAAATGAGAAAGTTTGTGACGCCGCCGCCTTTGTGGAATCTGTTGAAGAAACGCCAAGTGTGACCGGAGCACAGCCAATAGGAATGCTCTCTCTCTGAAATGACCTGTGATTGGTCAAAGTCTCCCGTCACGGTAGATTTTTTAAAGCCTCATAAAATACAAAATAATTCAAAATTAGCATCTATAGGTTGAGTCTCTAGATCTTTAAACAACATGATTTTATAGATAGACCTCCAATATTAAGGGACCAAAATATACTCAGACAAATTACGATGAACTTGAGGTCGTCATATTTCATATTTGGTTACAAACCCTCTGGCCTCTGATCCTGAGAGACGACGCCTCCCTTGTGATGCTCTGCCAGGCCAGGACTGCTGCCAGTTTCAGTTCCTGCTTGTTTCAGGGGTTTCTTCCAATCCGTCGGGTGACCAGTAGTAAGATCATTCTACTTACTACTAGGTTGTTGCCTAGTCTTTATGTTAGGTTCACTGTTCCTCAGCATTGTTGTTGGGATTGTGTATAAAGTGGTTTTGTATCCTATTGTTCATCAAATACAGATGTGTCACTGTCCTACTAGGCTATGCATGGTTTACACGCACTATGTCAGTAATGTCAATTAACTGGTTTTAACTATCAGGTTTGAATCGTTGCCTTGCTGAGGTGATCTGACCTCTGATTCATTTAAAAAAAAAAAACAACTTATCTCTGTTGTCACTCATGTTTCAAATACTTTACTTCTTGCCCTTATCGGTTTCCCCCATGTGTGATTGTCTGCCCTGTCCTGATTGTTTCCACCTGTCAATCATTATCCCTGCTGTCATCTGTCCCTCTTTTACCGTATGTTTAGTCCGTGTGCTTCCCTTTGGCTGTGCCAGTTTGTCTTAGCTTTTCTCAGCCAGTGTTCCAGCCTTGTTTCCTCGAGTATTCCTGGTGTGATTTAGACCTTTATTCTGTGTATTTAGACGTTGCCTTTGCCTAGCATTTTTGGTTACCTGTTTCTGGACTGACTTCCTCTGCACCGTACCTGTTTCCGGCAAGTAAAAGACTATTTTTTGGGGATCTCACTCCTCTTTCTGTGTCATGCGCTTGAGTCCAGTTCCTTGTGGTTTTCACCTGATGTTATACATTGTAGTACTACATTTACCTGACAGAGAAATGTTATATTGCAGATTCAGGCTTGACTCACAAAATATAACAATTACAATATGATGCATTATTCATCCAGCATCATATGAGAATTGAAAGCTAAACCTTAGACGGACGTCAGAATTTCTTAATAATGAACGTGTTGCGGGTCCAAATTGCACCAAATTTGACAAGGCACTCCGTGAGTTCCCCAGCAATACGTCTACCAAGTGTGAAGTAGATCGGATGAGCAGTTCTCGAGATATGGGAAGGACAGACGGACAGAGATTCCTTGTTTTATAGTTAGTTACTCTTTTGGCCTATCTTATTTCAACTCACCTCCCTCACTCACTCCCTCATACATGCATGCACATTTGCAAATACACCCTCACTAAATCATTTAATGATTTTGCTTGCCTTGCTTACTTCATGTTAGCTCTTGGTTTGGCTTATAATGCTTATTGAGGAGATTACATTTCTCATTTTGATTCCTTTGTTTGGCAGGTAGAGCGACACCTACCTGTGTGTGTTTGTGTGTGAGTGTGAGTGACCATGATGGGTCTTTTGAAGAGCTTGACGGTGAGAAACTGGCTCACCTTTGTTACGAGTGTTTTGGAGTGTCTGTGTATCGCCGGAGCCGTGTTCGGATGGGCTTCGCTTGCTTTTGTCCTGAAGATGGAGGGCTACTTCAGCTCTCTCTGCGTCAACACCACAGGAGTCAATGAAACACAGGTCTTAGGTCAGTTTGATATCCTCACCTCCGCTACTTTGAACTCTAAGCACCTGGATTTCACCTGTCTAACCACAGGTGTCAATTAAGGGCAGAAAGGTATGGACGTTTTTAATTGGACTTTATTAGTTGTAATCCACAGAAGGCATTCCAATAATGTGTACCATGATTTCCAAATATTTCACTATCCACAAACATGTATTTTTGTATTTGTGTTGTGTAAAGTCACATCCACAGGGATGATTTGCAAATACACATAACTTACTCCGTAAATACTAATTTTAAGGTTTACATGTAAAGTGATATATATGCATTTGTGCATCTATTTCTACACTTGTAATGATATTTGTGAATTTGCAGATCGCTTCCTGTGCATTTATGGGCCACGTGACATTTGCAACTTCCTTCCTGTTTGTTTACGTAATTTTGTCCAATTGATACCGCAACAGATCTGTAGAAACAATCGGTTACGCTATATAAAAATAAATTGAATTGAATTGGACAAAAAGTTACAAAATGTCATGTGGCCCATAAATCCACAGGAAGTGATCTGCAAATGTGCAAATATCAATCCACGTGTAGAAATAGATGCACATATGCGTATATATCAGTTTACATGTAAACCTTAAAATACGTATTTACAGAGTAAGTAATGCGTATTTGCAAATCGCCCTGTATTTTTGTGGATGTGACTTTACACAACACAAATACATGTTTATGGATAGTGACATATTTGGAAATCATGGTACACATTTGTGGAATGTCTTCTGTGGATTACAACTAATAAAGTCCAATAAAAACGTCAATAAGAAACTCTCTATGCAGGCCTCTGTTTTTAATTGTCACCTGTTTAACCAAATATTTCACCACCATGGCTCTCTCTTTTTCTATGTTTTGTGTCTACAGATTGCAGCGTACAGGATGAACAGTTCTCTCTCGTCTTCACCATCGCCTCCTTTAGTTTCAGTTTCCTGACGCTGCCCAATGGTTTCCTCTTTGACCGGTTTGGTAGTACAGTGTCTCGACTCTTAGGAATGTGAGTACAACAACACCTTAATCACTTAAAGAGGCAGTGTGCAGAGTTTGGCGGCATCTAGTGGTGTGGTTGCAGATTGCAACCAGTTGAATACCCCTCCGCTCACTCCTCCCTTTCTAAGACTGTGGTAACGGCGTTAGCCTGGCTCAGATCCCATCCTTGCCATACTACTACTACTACTTACTTTAGGAGCAACGTCAGTCCGGCAGCGGCTGGCGGTACCACAGTTTTTGCAATCTGCTGCTCACCTTGCTTCAATTTCACAAACGTGTCGTAGAACTACTGCTTTTTGAACATGTGTACTGTGATGTTATTGCATCGAATGTCACTCTTGTCTTTTAATTGATTCTTTTTAATTTTAAGACCATTTTTCCCATCTCAAATTCTTTGAACCTTTTGAAAACATCTCTCTCGCTCTCATACCGATAAATGACAACACTGGAATTTCTTTTTCCTACCAGATGTCTTTACACCATGGGGACCTTGATGTTGGCCTTCTCAACTGCAGGTGAAAAACATTTTTGCGTCTCTTTGTTTTGTGCTCTCTCAGGAACCTTATTGTCTAAAGAAATACTGACAAGAAGTAACCGTGACTCTGACAGCTGTGGATGCCTCTGTTCCCATCAGCTTTGTCCAACCTGCTGTTCCCAGCTCTCTCCCTCGTGGCACTGGGTGGCAACTTGTTGCTAATGACAAACATCCAGGTACTGGTACAGAACTAGTCTTACATTGAATGACAGAAAATAAGATGCAAAAAAGGAAGAAAAAAAAAACTACAGACACGTAGACGCCTAAATGCAACATTCACTGTTTTAATAAATTCAAATTTCTCACCTAAAGGTAGGAAACCTGTTTGGACCACGTCGCTGCACCATCATCAATCTCCATGTCGGGGCCATCGGGTCATCGGCAGCACTCTTCCTTGTCATCAAGGTGAAAAACATTCACACACCGCTTTCGTAAATGAAATGTAGTCATATAATCTTGTGTTGATGATCTTGATGTCCTGCAGCTGTTACACGAGGCCGGCGTCTCTCTCCTCGCCTCCTTCCTCTTCCTGTCCGCCTGCAGCGTCTTCCTCCTCCTCAGGACTTTCTTCCTGCTGCCCAAAGACCACATCCCCTACCCGCTGCCGGATGACTACACATATGGGTACAAATCCCCAAAAAAACACACAAGCAGGTTACAAGCGCAGTGAAGCTGCTGCTGGAGCCCTATTCAGTTTGTTGTGGTTATTCGTCTTTCTTATTTTTCTCCGCTAAAAGTGTTTGTGCAGCCAAAACTGTAAGACCAAAAGTCACAAGCATTGGCAGGTGGGTTGCACATTCCAGCCACTACGCAGGCACATGACATGACACCTATTGACCTCAAGGTGGCACTGCAACAATCAAGTTTATGTTTTTGCAATGATCTCAAAACGGCTTGTCTTAGAGTCAAAAGTTTTATGCTCTAAAAATGTCACATTTTGCAACTTTCTAAATTTTCTCAAAAACCTATTTTCGCAAACTTGTCAGAAACCTCTGGGCCAACTTTGTCAGGATGATCTATGGACTGCAGTTTTCAAAGAAACTTTGATAGGTCAATCTGTTATGAAATTATAATTTTTGTGTCTTAAGCCAACTTTGATTTATATAAAAAAAAACTTAAGTGTAACCATATGGTTTGAGCTTAGCGATGCAGTCTTTGGATATTCTACCCCTAGGGGGCGCCAAAAAATCAAAAAGTTCATATCTTGTAATTGTCTACATGGATTCGTACAAAATTTGGTTTGTATGATCTACGGTCAGTCGATGCATACAATTTGATATTGATTGATTAAAGTGGCCGCGATTATTATTATTATTACAGCAATACTAAATTTGAATTTTCTGCCTACTCAGCAGATTTTGGGTGTATGGAAAGTCTGAGTTAAAAACCTTTTTAAACCAATGTGCTCCTCATCTCCTCATCCATAAAACCTGGTTAATGGTGAATGATTTAAGTTGTAAATATTGAAAGGCAAACAAACTGATGAATTCAAGTTTCTTGCAAAAACAGCACATTTTTTTATTTTTCCATCACAGTTTATTTTTTCCATCATTATCCAAATCCCGTGGAAATATCCTTCATATCCTGTTATGTGATTATAGCGGGCAAAATAAATTAGATAATTCAAAGAACTCCCACAGTGCCCTCAGTCTGTGGCTGACCCACTGTGACCTTTGACCTTTGACAGGACAACCTGTGGTGAAGCAAAGACTCTCAGCTTAGAGAACTTAACAGCGAATGGTAACGCTCAGATGACAACAGAGGAAGTCAAGGTCGTCCCTGTGAAACAAGGTTTGTTCACTTTACTGTGGCATAGATACTGTGTATACGTAGTAATATATTACAGAATAAAATTATCATATATCTTATTTCTCTCCATCTTTGTTCTTTCCTCATCTTCATCTTGGTCTCCCCTCGTATCCTTCAGAGAAGAGTTTCCGTGAGTGTGTGATGTCCAGGCTCTTTTGGTTGCAACTGCTTTGGTTGTCGGTGATGCAGCTCAGACAGTACCACTTCATCGGCACCCTCAACCCCATGCTGCAGCGGCTGACGGACGGAGAGCTTTCACTGGGTAAACACACACAAACACTACATCATGTCACTGCCTTAGCAAAGATGGAAGTTTGTGCAAACCTTCCTAATCACCCTATATTCCTTTTTTTCCGTTTTCATTTGTTGTCTTTTTGCCGTTGTTACTGGAGCACATATGGCCTTTGATAGAGATACACTCATAAACAAATTATAAAAGGAAGCACAGGGATTGGATTATGTACAGTCGACTTTGAGACGATCACTTCTTACGGCATCTTTCGACCACCGAGCCGGACCAAGCGCCACCAAGGTCGGTGTGACCGCCGTGCGAAGAGTC
>CAKALG010031444.1:0-10126 GCA_916700815.1 Helicolenus hilgendorfi | reverse complement strand
TTGTCCGCGCTAGCCTGGTCAGGACTGGGACCCAGGAGCTTGGCCTCAATCCCCGTCACCTCTCTCTTGGGGGTCTGACCGGAGCTCTGCACTACTCCGTTCTCACCTATAGGGCGCACCAGAGTATCATTGAGAGAGGTTAGGAGAGAAGAGGGTGGTCAGGGTGAAGTCACAGAGACAAAGAGACAGAGAGGAAATATTGTTTTAATTACCTCCGGCGGAGAGGAACAATTTATTAGAGCAAAATGAAGAGGCCATTATTAGCTCTCTCGTTCTTTCCGACACAGGTGTCCAGGCTGCGTTGCCATGGTATTCCTGTGTGATCATATGTTGCCATGGGTACTGAACTTACCTCCATTTTCTTTGGCCACACCCTTGGCTGGAGCATCTGTCTCCAGATCTTCAATCTCTTGCTCCAGCCTGGCTCACAAACACACACACATGTGAAAATGAATTATTTAAATTAATCGGTAATTAATTTACACCACAGAGACTTTAATACTATATATAAGCAAACTGAGTATATGATCAGTTCTACAAAAAATTCTACCAAGATGTGTTCCTTAAATATTTTATCTAGATGGCCATGTTAGCCACAGTGCCATTTCTAGTTAACCCATTTGTGCCCAAAGACTATATTTAGTATGATGAGGAAAAATGACACAACATTTGTTCTGATTGGTCAAAAGTCTTGAAATTTGGTACGGTCATACTTTGGGCAAGTATCTAACATTACAACTTTGAAACTTTTAGATCACAGGAAAAAACACACTTTCATTAATAGTCAAAGTCAGGATTTTTGAAAAATGAGGAAAGATGGTAACATTGTGTTCCTTATATGTTTTCCATGTGAAATAAGGAAAACACACTGCATATGTGTGCATATCTTTGATATTCAACTTGTTATGAGTTCATATATATACCAAATGCTTGATTGTGTTCCTTTTAGTTTCTGAGATACAGACATTTTCTTATCATACTATATTTAGTATTTGGGCACATGGGACTACTGTTTTTTTTCCCTAAAATGTAATGGAGTCTATTGCAAAAACAGTAGTCCCATCATGTACCCAAAAACTCACTTTTCAGCCAAATGGTTTGACCGATTTTGAAAATGTCTTCACATTTGTGCTTATGCAAGCCCAGAGAACGCTTCTACCAAAGGAAACTAAAGTTGTGGGCAGACGTACAAAAATACTGACCGGTTGTTCATAATGCAATCTACTTATTCTTTGACACGGCACTCAGAAATATACAGACTGGAATCAGATTTATTTTATCAAGCTCAAATACCACATGAATAAATCACAATAATTTATGGCTTCAATGACCGATTTGTCTCAGTCTGGACACTCAAATTGGATTACATCACCTGTAATGCAACGCGTAACCCTCACAAGACATCAATTCAGTGCGATGTTCCTTGTCTAGTGTGATATAAAAATTATATTCCATGATTAATGTCGATGTGGCTTGAAGAATGAGAGGATACATCTTCATTCGTTATGCAGCTTTAAAAAATGCATCACCTGATGAACGCATGCAGGCCTCCATCTTTACCATGACAACCACACATATTTGACCTGTTCACTTGCAGATAAAACAACATTCTGGACTGTCTGTTTCAAAGATCTGGGTTTTTGAAAAATGCTGACCTGAGGATGACCTGCTCCAGGAGTTTGGTCTTCACCTCGTCGTCATGCAGACGCTGTTGAGTCTCTTCCTCCGCCGGAGCGCCATCTAACAACCAGCGCTCCCTCATTACCTTCGACTGCAAGAGGACATCACAAATATGAACATGTTGTTGTTGAGAATGAACATGGAGAAAAGGCATTAAGTAATTTATCAAATTTTTTTATAATTTCTAAATGTTACAGTAGGAGTTAGGACAAAATTTATACAGCATATTATCGTGATATTTTGTGTGGCAATATTGTATCAATACACAGACGTCAAGTATCGATCTTCTCTACAGAGTAAAAACTGTATTAGATAAAACAGATGTTGACAAACTGCATAATTTGCAGTTGAAGAAAGGTAATATATCGCAATATATCTTATCACAAAACATTTAAAATCACAATAAGACTGTATCGTGGGGCCTCTGCTGATTCCCTATGTAACAGTATTAAAAATAAGAACCCCTTTTGACTATAATTCCCCCCCGTTTGGTGTATGAGTGTGTATGTCGGCTATAATGAAAAGAGCATAAGCAGGCAGGGGGCTTTTGATCATTCCTTTCTTTCATCAGGAGCAGTTGATTAATCCATTAGCAGAACTTCAATCACCCACAATGCAGCACGTTCTCACCCTCTCTCACTTGGACGTCAGTGTAATTTCTTTCAGAAGAAGAGATTAGCGGTATTTTGACCGAGAACGACAAGCCCTTTTAGCTAATCTACAACAGAAATCCAGCAGCAGAGTGCGTCCAGCACTTCTCTGCTGACTGCTGCCACTCTGACTCTGATTCTGTCACATACTTCAACCGCTGCCAACTTGTTGTTGCCAAGTGGACTATGGCGCCCAGCCAGGGCATCAAAAGCTTCTGGCATTGAAGAGAAAAATCCAAAGTATTGATATAATTCTCCTATTATTTACTCAATTGAGCATGGGGTTTGGAAATCTAGATAAAAATGAAATAGTTCTAATCTTAAACCGCATCAAACATTTCCTGGAGTTTGACAGTAATCTTTATGGGCTAGTTGAGAGCACTGATTGTGACTAAATATGCTGATTGTTAACTGTTAGTATCATTATAATTGAATTCTAGGACAAGATAATTAAATACTCCCATATGATTTGAAATGAAGAACAACATGGGAGTAAAATGTATATATTTTGTTCTGAGTTGGATTCGTCACTTCTTTATCTCTTCTTCAGTCTATGTTTGTTTCGTCTATCAATTTCCAAACAGCCTTGTATCCTTATCTTGACTCCCCATCCACATTCCCTCCTGCAGATAAGCTAATATCAAAGCAAATACTTGGCATGCTGTGAGGTAAATATAACAGTGTGTGTCTTACTCGCAGCTGTTAGACCGTGCAGCGAAATTTAGCCCTGCTTGGCCATATGGAAAAGTGTTAGAAAAAAAACTCTTGTTTTCACGAGTTGGACTGAAAATCTGGACCTGTGCTTGATGTGAATTCCTCTCCAGTGATGCAACAAGAATTTCAACAGCAAAACTCCCCCCTGGTTTTTCTTTTTTCTTCTCCGCCCCTTCCTCTCTCTCGTATGCATCTCTATCCGTCATAAAGTTCATGAACTTTTTGGTTTGTCCACTGAATAAGGTTGTAAATGTCAAGTTGTATTTCCCTCAATATCAAGCCGTGTGTATCTGTTTTTAGAAGTGCCTGTTGTTCTATTTCAACTCTCACTTTTCTCCATTGAGTAACTCAGCTCCAGACATCCAGCTCAATAGAGCTTTACAGCACACACACTCTCACGGTGTAATTCAACACTCTTCATACCCCGGCCCTGCATGGTCTCTGGGGCACTGAATCTATCCCTGCTTCCCTCTCTCTCTCTCTCTCTCTCGCCACACCCTACTACCCAAAACGCCTGACATCACTTAATGTACTCACTCATGCGCACTCAAACGTGCACACACACACACACACACCAGTCTGTGTGAGCAGTCATAAAGCTGGAGCGCTGAAGTTACGTCTCTCTCTATTGTTCTTTAGAGTAAAAGCTGCTAACGTAGCAGACAAAGGGCGGAACTGTGAAACACACACACGCACACACACCTCCAAATGTACTAAGCAGCTGTCGCAAAAACAGCTTTATTTCAAAATTCAATTGGCAATCTTTCCTTCTACAAAGTGAAATCTCTAAACTATTTAGTCTTTGAAAATACATGATTTGGTTTCTCCAAAATAAAGTTTATCCTCACTATGTAATTCTTCTTATTTGATCGACTATTTTCATCCTTTAAAGGAATAGTTAAACATTTTGGGGAAAAGCTTTCTTGCCATGAGTTAGATGATAAGATTGATACCACTCTCTAATGTCTGTACAGTCAGACGATTAGACTGGTGTCAGGCTATTAAATAGGCGTTATCTGTCGCTATAAGCACCATAGATATGGGTCAATAGGGGCCTACTGCACCCACTAGTAGGTGTCATCATCCTTTCACATGGTAGATCACCGAAAGAAGGTAAAAGAATACAACAGTGAGGTCAAGACACAGGGTTTTCACCCAGGAGGCTGAGGTTCGCATTCCGTGTGAAACCAACAATGTGTAGTTGTCTGTGTTTATAAGCGTTAAGTTTCACTTTTGAAATGCAGTTACAGTATTTTAAGCCAAAATACAATGTTTTTCGCTAAACACTAAAGTGTTTTTGTTGCCTAAACCTAAAAAAAGTTGTAATTTTGCTGCCCAAAACTAAAAGGCCTTTTTGTTTGTGTTCAAAACTAAACATTTCATTCAGTTTTACGCGTTAGGACGTTTTAAGTTTCACTTCCACTTTTACCACGTAGTAGGCCCCTACTGACCCACATCTATGGTGCTTATAGTGACCGGTAACGGCTATTTAATGGCCTGAATACAGTCAAATCGGGTGATATGGTGAATATTAAACTACAGCCATGAGATGTTTAGCTTAGCTTAGCTTAGCACAAACACTGGAAACAGGGGGAAACAGCTAGCCTAGCTTTAAGTTTGTGCTTTTAATAACTTTGTAGAAGTACATCAATGGTAAATATTAGTAATTTCACATTGGAACATTAGTTTCCATATGCTCCCCTTTAAACTGTTATGTGTTTCACATATTTCTGGAGTATATTGACATTCAGAGGTTTTAATTAAAGAGGCTGCCAGCTGCTGCATGCATAATCATATCTGTCATGGCTGGCTAATTAAAAACAGAACTCCTATTAATGCCTTTTGTGTTAACAACATTGTATATTACCTCATCTCACCATTTTGTCAGCACTGTTGAGAGTGTGACTTTGTGTGTATATGATCCTGCATTAGTGTGATTTAATGGTACGGCAGGTTCACCCTCGTAAAACTGTGGCATGTAAACGGAGACCTTTATTGGGTTTTCCACATAAAAGCCGCTTCTGGAAAAGCAACACTTGCTGTGGTTTGCACAAAGAGCCTTCTAATGCTCCTGTACAGCGTGATTACGCTTCCCCTCGGTGTATCTATGTGTGTGTGTGAGACGAAAGCGGGGTGCGGTGGGAGTAAGAGCCCTTTCCTGTTGGTGGGAGTGGGACAAAAATCTGTTTCCTCTGCCAAAGCCCTCTGCATTGTCCGAGGCTTCTGTGTTCTTTCATGAAGCCATGCACACAAAGACGAACACACACACACGTAGAGATACACACTTACGAAGGTTTGCTCTGAAAATAGAAAAAGTGGGAGCACGCAAGGGCAATAGCACACAGGTCACACGTCTGCACCGGTACATACACACCGCAACCTCTGCTCGTATCTGTGACCTGCACAATTGTCCGGCTGAAATAGCTTTGATAGTGCTGACACATACGCCGACAAAAGCCTCGACGCTGATATAATGAGTGTGTGTCCACATGCACGTAGATAGATTTGAAACAGTGTTTTAGAGAGTGTGTGTGTGTGTGTATAAACAGCGTGTGGAGGAGCTGCCAGTGTTATCTGTCGTCCATTCTGAACATACCGGGACACCAGCCGTCAGGGAGTATCTCACTATGTGGGACTGATAGATTTACAAGGAATTGCTGAGTTTAATTTTGTTATTTGGGTGTCTAAACACTGCTAACACGTAGAGCGTATTTCTCAGAAAGCACAGAGCTGACCGGCAGTATTTCAGCTTTGTTTCAGGTTCTGGTGAGAGTAAGGGAGAGGCATGTAGGAGTTCAGGTTACACCTGCAATGAGTTGTGATCATAAATACATTAATCTTATCAGTGTGAGGGCTCCAGTGCATTTCAAACAAAGTGGGATTGGAGTGTTCTCTGAGGATTTCGAATACAGTGCACCAGTTTACTCAAGATGGTGGAATTTGCGAGGGCATGGATGTATTATAAGAACTGGATACTGGACCTCAAGGTGGCGCCTATTCGGTCCAATGAGAATTGCTCACCTGGTGCATACGCCAAAAACGTTTTCGGGGTATGCGGCCCACTGAATATGTGCAGTAGAGGTTTTTTTTTTGCAAATCAATTGCTCTCAAATTGCGAGTGTAGGGAGGTGGAGAGAGAGTCTGTAGCTATAACTGTAAATATAAAATGTTATAACAGGCGCTGGATTATTTACACAATATTATCATGTGTATTATTAATATGATATCAATATTTCATTTTTAAATACCACGATTATCGTCAATACCAGTATATCACAACACCCCTACTCTGAATCTTTTTGACGAAATCACACACATTCAGACTATTATATGTGATCTTCTTTTTATAATTAAAGTAATAACCCGCCTCCCACTTTGAAAACCTCTGCTATAGTGCATTTGTTCCTTTAATAATCCAAAGAGGATGGACAGAGTTTCGTAGCTACAGATGAGGATTGTGGATGAGGGAATTTTGGGTCTAAAATATTAGCAAACTCCACCTGTTTTCATACAATATCTAACATTATTGTGATGTTTTATTTTCAAATAACCCAACTGCAGCAAAATGATTCTCACAAGTACAGTAGTACAAATAGGGCAATGTGTGAAATGTAAATGTGTATGCACGTGGGAGTGAGCGTGTGCATACCTTGAGATGCTGGAGTTGCCGTCGGTCATCATCCAGCTGCCTCCTCTTGTTTTCAATCTCTGTCTGCTTCTTCCTTTTCTCCTGTTACAACACACACGCACACATCACGATTACTCTGCAAGTGCACAACACATTACTAAGAACATGATGACACAGATGTTTTTATCAAACACCACTCTGTGTCTTGAACAGGGCTAGGTGCCAAATTTATTAGCAATTAGAACTGAAACGCAGGTATCTTATCGTCATCAAAACATACCCAGCCCTCGTCTTTAATGGTAGCGCTGATGATTTAATGGATACTTTTGATGACTGAGTACATTATGCGTCAGTCAATGTAATTGCTTAGTGTGTTTAGTAGAGTAAGAGAGAAAGAGTGGGAAGCTGGTGTAACATTACTGTATGCACTCTAGATGTATAGGCATATATTATTCACTCTATATGTCAGGTCATTTTGAAGTTAATTTGAAGTTTGTGTTGCGATCCTAACTAATAAATAAATTGTATTTATCATACTACAATACACTTCTATGGAGGCCATTTCTGTTGAAATTTCAAAGCTTTGACAATTCAGTATGTTCAGATTAAAGGTCCCATATGTTTATGTTTTTTTTATTAGAATGCAGGTTGAAGTGCAACATAATACTGTGAAAGTATCAAAAAGCTCAATCCATGGAGAAATACATACGGCCCGTATTCAGAAACTGTGCCTTTAAACGAGCCGTCAGGATTTCCATACATTTGTGATGTCACATATATACAATTTATAATGCTGTGTTCACACTACCAGCGACACAGCAACAGGCTACAAGTCATTTTCAAAGGAAGGCGATGACATGAAGCTACAAACTGACACCCAACACTTGTCGCTATTTTCCAACATCATGCAGCCCTAATTTGTACATTAACAGGGATGTAGCACATTATGGAAGTGAAAACAGTGCTCTGTTTATTTAAATGTGAAAGCGCAATCAAATATGTTGTCGCTAAAATTAATGAATAATCGTGATCTCAATATTGATCAAAATAATCGTGATTATCATTTTGGCCATAATCATGCAGCCCTAACGTAAACATTCGAAATGCATCCCTGTTTATTTCCGCTTGCAGTGTATGTCCATGACATCAGCTGACAGGAAGTAAATGTGGATCAAGCTGTTGCCTAGCAACGCAATAACGTTGAAATTCGCTCAAACAGAGCATTTTAGACAGAATAAAGCATTTTTTGAACATAACAGCATGTAAACATGTTCTAGTAGAAACATAAAATACAAGTATGAACCTGACAATGAGTATAATATGGGACCTTTAAATCATTATGTAAATGACTGTAATGATTTTATAAAACCACTCACAACAAACCAACTCTAAATGCGCCTCAGTGACTGTGTCTGCCATAAATTCTAAATGTTTTGTGAAAATTGTATCCCAACATATAATTATACAGGACAGAAACCTAAAAAATGTTTCTGAAAAGACAAAGAGAGAGGATCAAACAGACCGAAAGGATGAAAGGCCGATAGAGAGAGAGAGAGACAGGGAGGAGAGACGCCGCTGCATTAGCTTTCGATGTCCTCTAATGGGTGAAGGAGATGGGATCTAAAAGGTTGAGTCATTAAGACGGGCGGTCAGATCCTGACAAGCAGCAATGATTTGTTGTTTCTGCAGCCATCACTGTGCCCTGATGTGCACTCTGGATGTGTGTGTGTGTGTGAGATAAAAAGGAAGAGACAGACTGTGTGTGTGTGTGTGTGTGTGTACAAATAACTTACAGCGATGGCCTGGAGTCTCTCCTCTTGTGACACCTCAGCCATCCTGCAGGAAAGAAAGAGAGGGAGTTATTCAACCACACATGACCACCAACATCAGACATGACACACGGTGACAAACAACTTTTTCCTCACATTCGGCCACCAGCCATTTACCTTCCAAAGACTTCCTGGTGACTGAGGTTAAATATCTGTCTGCTCGCACTAAATCAGTGTCTCTTTCCTGTCAGGGAGAGTCAGTGAAGGCATGCTAATGTGCTAGCAGGACGCTGCTGGAGATTCCTGCTCTAATAGGTTCCAGACCGGAGCTCTGGGACGAAGGATGGACGGCAGCAGAGCTGAAGCGAGAGTAGAGGGACTGAGACGGGACAAAGCTATCATAGTATTAGGCTCACTTAAAAATCAAGTTTTATATTTTTATTCTGTAGTTAATGGCTGACATCATCGATTCCAAATAGATCATTGTTAACCGTGAGCACTGACATCAGTCAAAGAAGATCTATTTATAATACGAATTGGCTTATCATATCTGAAATGACATTCCTATGTATATACAGTACAGGGGTGTTATTTTCATTTCAACATTGGAGGGGGGCATTTACTAGGGAGTGCCCAAAGCCATATTAGTCTCCCTCAGTGAGTGCTCTGTGTTCTTAATGGTGTACTATGAGTGCAATACACTCCATAGTACTATATATAACATTTTTCCACCGAACATGAGATTTGTTAGCTGGCAAAAAATGGATGTGTGATATGAGACTAGATTTCGTCTTAGATTTTGGATATTGTAATATCGTGATATGGCACAAGTGTTATCTTTTCCTGTTTTTAAAGGCTGTATTACAGTAAATTGATGTAATGTTCTGAACTTACCAGGCTGTTTTTGCTGTTCTATTATTTGCCTTTCACACTTTTTGTCATTACATCCATATTACTGATGATTTCTTATCAAAAATCTCATTGTGTAAGTATTTTGTGAAACCCTACAATATCGATTTTCTCCATATCGTCCAGCCTTAGACTGTTTTTCTTATTAAAACTAAATCCGATGAAAGTCTTATGATGAAATTAAGATTAGAGCTGAAACAATTAGTTGATGAATTGTGAAGACTTGACACTTTTCTTTGGTTTATATCATTGTAAACTGAATATTTTGGGGTTTTAAACTGTTGGTTGCACAAGACAAAAACATCACCTTGGAATCTGGGAAACTGTGATGGACATTTTTCACAATTTTCACCACATTTTGTAGACCAAATGATTCATCAATTACTTGAGAAATGATAGTGAATAGTTGTAGTCCTAATTATGATATCACAATTTTACATTTAAGACAAATGGATGAGGTACGGTGTAATGTCTCTATTTGATTTAATGTATGAGGACATTCACAACCTAATTACCTATGGTACCACATTAACTTTCAAGCATGGTTGAGATTGTCTCTAGCGACTTGATAAAGTTAATTGAGGGGGACAAATGTTTAATATAGAAATTATAAAGGATGACATGCGTCAACTTTGCATAGATAGCCTGAAAAAAATGTGCTTCCTACAGATTGGAGGTGGTGCATGAAGCGCACAAAGTGGCCACAACCTCTTAGCAGCAGTGTGCCTTTTCCAGCCCAAAATGAAACTGTATCACAACAGATCGGAAGAGCGTCG
>CAKALG010031435.1:0-15587 GCA_916700815.1 Helicolenus hilgendorfi | reverse complement strand
GGTATCTGTCTGTCTGAGCCGATCACGGGCCGAGCACGGCCGCAGCTAGAAAGACACATCAACTAGACATAGTATCTCTTTAACTACATTTATGATCAAATTGATGTGACCCGTTATGGAAAGTTAAAGTTACATTGCCTCTCTCATACAATTCCAGAGCCTCTGGTTCCGCGACTACGTCACTCAAAGCAGCTGTCAATCACAGCTGTCAATCATGACATGACGTCTCACTCCCTTTTTATAGCATAAACCAATTCGTAGCAGGACCTATACTGCAGCCAGCCACCAGGGGGCGATCAAGATGTTTTGACTTCACTTTTGAGGAGCTGTCATGTTGTCCATCTTTATACAGTTTACAGTATATGGTACAGACATGCAACATGTATGATCAAGGGACAGGAATATCTACAAAGTTAGTCTTCCCACTTGATACTGCTACCTGTATTTTCATAAAATAGTTCTACTAATTAGGGCTGCAACTTTCATTGTTGATTAATCTAGGGTGAGGCTACCGATTATTTCCCGATTAATTGTTTTAAAAAAGAAAATGGTGAAAAATGGCCATCACAGTTTAGTAAAGCCCAAGGTGGCGTCTTCACACTGCTTGTTTTAACCGACCAACACTCAAAGATATCCAGTTTATGGTCTCATAAGACAAATAAATGCAAGTCTAGACTTATGGTCATCACATTTTAAAGCTTTTTCTTTTCTTAGGATGATCTCACATCCTCTGAATGATATGTTTTATTGACATCTTTATTGACACTGTGGAATATCTTGTTTTGTTTTTACCCAGTTTCATTTAGCTGCATTTTGTATTTTCAGTCACTGACCTGAGATGGAGCAGCTGTGACTTAATGATTCAAGTTCAGAAATTCATTTGGTTTTAAAAAGTGTGGTAGCACAGCAGGAACACTGCAATGTATCATGTCTGCAGCAATGAACAGAACAAGTTTTATTCACACATGTACCATATTCCCTATGTACTGTACATGTGCTTCACGTTTTCTTTAAGACTTGACTTCAGAGGCGAGTTCTCCAGTCTGTTCTCTTTACTTTTGAAGTTACATGCTCCTCCAATTACTGGGGCCATGCAGTCTCCCCTATGGTGTCCTTGGACAGCTCTTTGAGTGCCTGAAAATGTTGCGGACCATTAATTCTGGATTGTCTTCATCTGTTTGCATAATTTTCCCTCCGTAACCATTTTCCTCCCCCATTTTCACAGCCAGTGCTCACATGTTTTTTTCTTCTCTTTTATGAATGTTTGAGTCTTCAGGAGATTTCAATTTTGTATTATTTTTTCAATACCACTGACAGTTGTTAAACTTTTACATGAGCCTGTTTTATGGTATACCGCCTGTCAGCTGTGTACTGTACACAGCATGTGTGTTTTACAGCCTGCCTGCTGATGTTGCCTATTGAAACTCTTCACCTGCCAGCATATATAGTTTTACACATGTATTCAACAATATTTTTTATACTTTTTATTAAAATTTCCAAAGATATAAACAAAGCAGAGCAGTCAGTAAGCAGAAAATCAATTTTGTGTTTAAAAAAAAAGGGAGTGTTTTCTTTAACCTTATGCATTTTCTAGGTTTTTCAGTTAGACTAATTTGCTGTCAGGCAGGAGGTTGTTTTTGCAACTCAGGCAGACTCCAGAAATTAATTTATCCAAATAACCAAGTCCTCCTGGGCCATGGAGGTTGGGACACTGAAATGGCCCTGGTAGGCAACGCCGCCTTTTGATGTCTGGAATGTTTTGGCTGACTTAGAGCAGGCGACTGGAGTGGAGGGATCATTTTCACTGACCCATGGGATTTTTAACCATTTTCATATACTGAGAACAAAACAAAGTGAGGAAAAATGCCTGAGCTGATTTGCATCGACTTTGCTATCAAAAAAACGGAGGGAAAAAAAATGAAGTGAGACTGATTTACGGGATCTTTAGTATTTTTAGGACATATTAGGATGTGTTCTATGTTGTTCATCAAGCACGTTAAAAAAGAGTTTCCAAATTGTTGCAATTAGGCTTGGCACTTTGGCCTAACTTTAAAAGAATTCAGCCTTATAATAAAAATGTCCTTCATTAATGCTCTCTGAGTGCTAATTAGGTGGTCATTTGGACTGTGGGCAAAGTAAATACAAGGCCCATCCTAATAATACAAACACTCTGATTGTACACTTTCATTGTATAAAAGCCCCTTAGGTGCATGCACTGTTGGTGTATAATTTGTTATATCCAATATAAAAGACGGTAGTTACATTAATGAAATGAATTCCTATCAGACTTTAATTACAACAGCTAAATGCTATGCTTTTATTAAACAAGCCCGAGGAAAGGGAAGTGCAGGAAACCAGGCGGTCTTGAGTAACGGGCCGCTTGAGTTTCCAGCGTAATAAATAATTCACAGGTCCTGTGTGATGAGCTGCTGAGGACAGAAATCCCTAATGACAGCTTTTTATAACCTATGACTCAGCTGGCCATTATGCTTCTGACATCCTTACACAGACCACATTCCCTCTGCATGCTCAGTGCTCGCTCTCCTCTCACTCCGCACTGCTTCGCCTACCGCATTGACAAAAAGGAGTTGTATTACTAAGTACTATATACAGTCTCTTAATGAGAGAAATTAAATGGAAAACATAATCAAATTAAATTATTGTATGTTAAATGTATTCTTTTGAAAGGTGCTGTAAAGGGTTATTCCTTAACAAAATGTACCTATACTAACTTGTAAAAAGCTGTTATGTTTTTATTATATTTAGCAAGTGTCTTTTCCTTGTCTTTTCTTACTTCCTGCCAAGAAATTTGTCTTTCTACAGAATTAATTTGATCAACCAGTCTCCATGTCTTCCTTCTGAAGTAATTTGTCAGGTGTGAAAAATGCTGAAATTGTTGTATTGTAATTGTTTATAGTTTAACTGTGGTTATTAATTTCTCTCCATTGTCATTTCCTGCGTTAGGTCCATGCAGGACGGACGGAGCTAACCTTAACGCCTGTTGCTACTGCGGTGTATGTGTGAGGTAAGAGACTGAATAATTGAGTTTCTCCAGTCTGCTTAAGGCCTGCGACTGATCAAGTGTTACAGTCTTTGATTGGCATAATGGCAACGTACCCCCCCAGGTAAGGTCAGTCCGAGCAACATCTGGGTCTATTAAGCATTATGCAACTCCCAGTATGAAAGGCAAGGCCTCATATGGTATTGGTTGATATCATTATTGTTATCATTTCCAAACCCCAGCTCTCACTAAGAATAGGTGGTTAATTTTAGATGCAAAAAAAGATCCGATTACTCAGGCCTCTGCTTGTGGTTGTCCCCAGAGTTAGTGCAGGGAAATAAATCTGGTGGCCTTGATTAAGTACCTGACAATAGAGTTAGCACAGCACTAGTGGTTTATAGTAATACAGCGGACATGGGCAATTAGGCCCACCAAGTAATTTACAGTACTGCTCGCAGGTGGTGACCTGGTATGAGCTTGGGACCACCTCAGTAACAAATTAGATCGTATAGGCAAGCAGAGTAGCAGCTCTGTAGGACTTCCAAATAAAGCAAAGCAATCAAAGATTATAAAAAGCTCGACGCGTATTTCAAATTTGTTATGATTTTGTTCCTGTGAAAGGAATAACACATGGCGCTGGGTTTTTTTATCCGTAATTTTCTGGAGAATGAATGATCACTTTTATACGTTGTTGATCTTTTTACGTCAGCGTGGAGCGCTCTCCTCTCGCTGCTACCTATTAATTATGAAATAGTGTAGGTCTTGGCCATTTCATTTTACTACTTCTTCCTGCTGAACTTGGTGTGAAAGGCTGCTGTTCTTAAATAGGTGTATTAAAGTAAGAGTGGGGAACGTTTCCCCCCCCAGCGCCCACTCTCTCCAGCATTATGTCATCAGAGTCAAAAAGGCACGGCTGAAGAAAAATAGCTTGTTTCGCACATGATAGACACCTTAACACATGGAGCAAATGGAGCGGGGCATGTGGCTACTTCTCTTTACTAGAGCAGGACGCACAGCACCGGCCTTCATTCACACAGTCATACAGTCATACAGTAGGTGTATTATAATCTAAGAATAGACCTAATGTCATATTTAACATTTTAGAGAGATTTGTCTCTTATCCTAAAATGAAATTTAATGATTTTCTTGGTAATTAGAGGATGATGACCTACATTGTAATAATAGTCCACATGCTAGATTATCTTCTTTTTATATAATATTTTATACACAGCAAGATCCTCTTAATACTAAATGTATTTTAATGCCATTTATTAGATAACACTTTTATCATTGTATTGTACTGTGTGTAACAGTGAAGAAAAACAGTGCCCTCTTCTGCCTGCCGGCCTGTCTCTGTTGTGTCACCCACAGATTGAAACATTACTTCAGGTTTTGCTGTAGTTTACTGGCGCTCTGTGGCTTATCAGCCTCTTGTACAGGTCAGCCACTGGGCTGAGTGTCAGGACCCCTGCAATAACTCTGACCACTGTTATCCCCACTGTCAGCACGTAGGCCTTAGTGTGAGCTGATTTCATCAAGGCCACCACAGTATGGTGGTCGCCCTGCTCCCCATGATGGTCCACTGCTGGGCTGGTTTCCTCAGCAAGCCTCTTTCATTCAACACAAACATGTCTTGTGCAGTAAATGCAGTTTCTTCCTGTGTAGATCCTGATAGGTCTGTCTCTTTGTTGTGTTTGTGGAGAGACACAGGAACTCCACATTTAAAGTAGCTTTATATAGAAAAAAAAGTAGGGCTGTCAATCAATTAAAATGTTTAATCGCAAATGAATCACACATTTTTTTATCTGTTAAAAATGTACCTTAAAGGTAAATTTGTTAAGTATTTAATACTCTCATCAACATGGGAGTGGATAAATATGCTTGCTTTAGCAAATGTATGTGTATATTTGTTATTGAAAATCAATTAACAACACTAAACAATGACAAATATTGTCCAGAAACTGCATCGTGGTACTGCATTTAGCATAAAAAATATATACATGCTCAAATCATAACATGTAGACTGAAGCCCACCACGCAACAACAGCTGTCAGTGTGTCTGTGTGCTGAGTTGATTATGACTTCCCCCAAACTGCTCTTGATTATCATAAAATGGGCATGTCTGTAAAGAGGTCAAGGGACCCCTTTGAAAATATAGTCGGTACCAATTCCTTAGGTTTTTTTGGTTTCATATGATACCAGTATCTCCACTATAGCTTTAAAACTGAGCCCGCTACAACCTCCGAAAGATCGATTGCGTTAATGCGTTAAAGAAATTAGTGGTGTTAAAATGAATGTGCGTTAACACGTTAATATTGCATTAACTTCGACAGCCCTAGAAAGAAGTAAATCTTTTTCATGACAAATAAGCCATGACGTTTAATAAATTGACAGTCTATTATTATTATTATTATTCATATCTTTTAAACATTTATTGTTATGTTTACTCTTTTATTGCGCGTCAGAGCGAGTGCACTGTTACATGGCTGTGAAGGCAGGTCCATACGTGTCTGTCATTCATTCATGACAAACACCCTGCAAATAGGGAGAACGGCTAATTGGCATAAACTCCAATGATGTCAGCAGCACCACACCACCAACAGCTGTGTGTGGTCCACCAATGCTTGCACAGCTATTTTAGAGCTCCACGCCAAAAGAAATACTGTATACTGGTGCTACACCTGCAATGCAACTTGGTCTCGAAGACAGACGGTGTAAGCAGCAGAACATTTTGTTTTTTCCCTTGACAGAGAAAGGATTAGTTTTGTTGAGCGCAGCTATTATTTTCGGTGACCCTCTGTCAAAACTAATTCATGAGCAATTATTAATATATGAAGCCTGACTTTACTGAGATGATTGCATTTTCTATTTTTGATAGATCATGTAAGTGAGCATTTGTTAGAACGTGTCATTCCTGTTTTGTTTTTAGATGCTTTGTATCAGACGAGAAAGAAAATGCTTGAATAAGCTTCTAATTATGACACTTATTCACCCAATAAGGAAATGTTCTGTCGGTTATTTCCACATATGAAAGTGTGAACTCCTTGCTGGACTACTGAAACAATATTTGGCATTTCTGCTACTGATGTTTAATCTCTCATTAGCCTCTAGGTGACACGAAACAGCATCAGCCTCAATCGTGCGTTTGCCAATCAGAGGCAGGTTGAGTGACAGGCACAGAACAGCACATCCCTTATGTAAACCCTTCCTCTACCACCACCACGAAATTAGAGTGGCTGTTGCTACACGCTGCCGCCTCCTGCTTCTACACAAATGAGAAAGTAAGCACTCCGGTTCAGAAGTTCACATTTTGGATGTGTGCCGGAACTACTTAAGGCCGGTGACGTTTTTTTCAGAGGAACAGGTGGTCAGAGTGACATAATTCTGGCTCACTGTTAAGATCGTTAGAAATTAGGCCCTACTGCTCTGCCAGAAGTGTTATTACTCTGTCAATATGTATAAGCACGTATAAGCATCTGATAAAAATGGAAAGACAAAATTAACATACTGACATGAATACTTCTTTACACATGCTCCTATACTTAATATATATTTCTGCAAACAAACAAATCACATGTGGACCCATCTTTAACGTGTCTCAAGGCTTGGCTGAGAAAGCTATTTATTCTCATACACTGTTAACTACTGGCACGTATGCGTTAGAGTGGAATGCCATTCAGAATGCAGAAAATATATTTAGTTCTCGCCAACAGACAGCAAAAGGCACCAGTGGGTCTAGCCCCTGTGTGAGAACAGTTATTTCTGTCGCAGTATGGACTTTCAATTACTGTAATCCGCTGCTTGACTCCTTCAAGAACATCAGGGCCGATTAACTATGAAGATGCATCAAATGTGACACCTACAGTACGTGTCATAAATGGACATAGCTTTATTTTTGACATCTGTTTTCAGTATATTTTCTAGAAAGTGTAAAACGAGGGGGTTAGTTTGGCAATATATTTCAAATTACGAATTTGCTATTGCTTGTATGCAATCAAGGAAACAGGAAATGTAATGTAGAATAACTGCTTGCCTTTGGTTTGATAAGAAGTCATTGCACGAAAGGGTCGTGCAGAAACAGTTTGGCAGGTTTGAGTTATTATGAGTTTCTTTAAGCCCATTAATAGGTAGGTGCTTATGGACAGTGGAAATACCCCACAGCTGCAGTCTGGCTGTTGCTCCATATGTGATCCTCCTGTCAGACCCCCAGAAAACACTCAAACTTCACTACCATGCAGACACCGTCTCAATTGCAGCCATACAGACATGTGTCCAGCACACATTCTGGGTGCATAGTGAATCCAGATATTCTGCTTTTCTTCACAATTATATAAATATAAAACATTGCTTACAGTCCATTAGTGCTTACCATACAGTTATGAAGTGATGAGTGCATTTCTTTAAGCTATTATTATTGACATTTAGGTTCACTAAACATTCTGCATGGTTTTATTTTGGGAAACCCTGTGAGGTCTGTGCTTATATTAGGTGGAGGTTTTACCTAAAGCTGGCCAAATCTCATGGCAAAGCCGTGTGATTCAACAGGGATGAACAGAGAACAATGCCCAGATAAGTGAATTACCTACCTGGTAGGAACACACAAGGGCTGTGTCCTGAAGCTAGGCAACTGGCAGGCCTTCTGTTTGTATTAGGAAACAGTTGAGCAGCTCCTGCAAACACGACTTATCCTGTTTAATTGGTGGCGTAATTCCCGCAAAGTTGTTATACATGTCTGTTTTTCTTGACCTTATTCAAACAGTAGAGGGTAGTGTGAATGGTCATTGAGTGGTTAAGTGGAGGCTTCTCTAGAAGGGCAAATAATTGGTGGTAAGAATTGTGTAAACACTTCTGAGCCTTTAGTTGGCAAAGTTGTATTGTTTATCTTGGAGCAATCTGAATGACAGAGTTAGACATATAAAGTCAATTATTTGTTTTCGTCAACTGAATTATATTGCTTAATGCCAATATACTGTATTTCTGACTACTTAGAATTAGGGCTCCTACTAATAATTATTTTCATTGTCAATTAATCTGTTGATTACTTGATTAATCGATTAGTTGTTTGGTCTATAAAATGTCAGAAAATGTTGAAAAATGTTGATCAGTATTTCCCAAAGCCCAAGATGACGTCCTCAAATGTCTTGTTTTGTCCACAACTCAAAGATATTCAGTTTACTGTCATAGAGGAGTAAAGAAACCAGAAAACATTCACATTTAAGAAGCTGGAATTAGAGAATTTTTACTTTTGTTTTTCTTAAAAAATTGCTCAAACCGATCGATTATCCAAATAGTTGCCGATTAATTTGATAGTTGACAACTAATCGATTAATAGTTGCAGCTGTACTTAGTGTTTGAATTGTAAAATCGCACCTAAACAACTTATTTGCTGCAAAACAGACAACTAATTTCACTGATTAGTCAATACATATTTTATGATTAGATAAGGCATTAAGTTTATTATGATTAAGAAAATAATTGTCCAAGTGAAATGTAAATAATATAGTTTAGCTAATATAACTCAGAGAACAAAAATGACCTGTTAAAAGCTTCAAATAGAAATTGTATTCAGACTTTCATTCATTTAGAGCTGCGACAATTAATCTATTAGTTGTCAACTATTAAATAAATCACCAACCATTTTGATTATCAATTAATCAGTTTGATAATTTTTTAAGAAGAAAAAAAGGCAAAATTCTTTGATTCCAGCTTCTTAAATGTGAATATTTTCTGGTTTCTTTAAGAGTAAAATTAATATCTTTGAATTGTGGACAAAACAAGACATTTAAGGAAGACATTTCTCACCATTTTCTGACATTTTATAGACCAAACAACTAATCGATTAATCTCTTAGATAATCATCAGATTAATTGACAATGAAATTAATCATTAGTTGCAGCCGTACATTTATTTAACTGACTGTATTGAATACCTTACACTGAGAAACTATTGGTGTCTGTGCCGCTGCCTTTATGAACTGATTTACTGAAGATATGTGAGACTGCTGTGTTTTAGAGAAATTGCACATTGACTTGGCTAAAACATATTCAGCACAATTGGATTTCAAATTAAATACAAATATGGATTAAAACAATGACAACACAGCATCTATGCCCCCAGCTATGGAACAAAATCCATCTGGTCTGACTAAAATAATGAAAAATAGATTTCTTAGTCACATCTCTGATGTGTTGCCGTGAGTGAACAACACCTTTACCTTCTCTCAGTGCTCAAACTTTTTAAATGTCCTGGAGGAGTTCTTGTTCGAGTCCCAAACCTACTGAGATCTCTAATGAAGGCTTTACCTTCCAGGCAAGCATATTTCTCCGAATGACAGTAATTTACATATGATGTATTTAGAGAAGGAGAGGGCAGGCTAATTCTATTTAGAGATTTTCCTTTGTTTTAGGAGTCATTAGCAGCTAGCTCAAATCTAATTTTTACAATTTCATCAGGCCATCTTGGAAAGCCTCTGTGAGCTCATCAGAGAGGAGCATTTATTGCTAAGTGTTCTCTATTGCATTAGCACACAATAAAGCGGCCAGGGACTGCTACAGACGTTTATGTGGAATCCAGTTAACACTCCGCCAATTCGTTTTTTATTGGGACACAATCAATTTTTATTCATTTTAAAGCCAGAATGCTTTCTTTCATTGTGTGCCTACCCCAGCTTATTATGCCCTAAACTAATTACTCAGTTGTTTTCACAAAATGCTAATGTTTATGTTAAAGATTTCCTCTTTGAAATGCAGGCCTGACGTGCATACACATAATGAGAGATTTTCTACATTGTAGTGGAAGTCTGTCACATATGTTCTTCATTATCACACGCTTACCGCAGTGTTTTTTTAAGCATAATAATTGCATTCATTTAATTTGTGGAAGTCTGGCAATAACAATAGAGTCTGAGTAATAACACATAGTAGTGTATTATAGGGAGGGCTAAACATAATGCAGCTCATTTCTTAACACACATAATAGAGAGTAAAATATCTATCATGAATATGTACATTTGATATAGTATTGTATTCAAAGCCGCTATTTATTTTGGTGCTTGTGTGAATAGCCGAGAACTCGATCCGTGTGTGGTGGAAGAGCAGCTGAAGATGTGAGCTATAGATGTGTGCATCTTCACTGCTGTGTGATAATTAGAGTGCTTAAGTGCTCCTGGAGACAAGACAAACCCAGATACCCTCTTCCTCTTCAGCCCCTCCTCTCATTCACCAAGAAGGTCTTTAATGGCCCCCATTTGACTCCGATATCATTTATTGTTTGGTATCAGATGTACACCTTGTACCCTTCACCATTTGCACTGACGCATGTTTGACTTGAACTGTAATATAGGCATCAGTCTTTTCCCTTTATCCTCCAACCTCCAGCCCTCCGCTGCTTTCCCATCAGTAAAAAATGCACAGGCATCCTCTATTTGGTATTGCATTTCATTATGCACAAACAAAGAATATTCATAGCTGCATCCTCAGTGACATTGCTCGCGTACAGTAAATGTGTGTGCGTGTGTGTGTGTGTGGGCTTTCCGAATAATGTGCGTGCAGATATTCTTCTGTTCCAGTTTTGGGATTTGTCCTACAGTGGGTTCTGGAATGCTTTCAACACATTGATGAGATGACAAGTTATCATTGATCTGTCCTTACTTAGTGGGATCCATTAAATAATGTATGGGCTCCTGTGCATTACCAGCGCACTCTCCTGTCCTCGACCCATTAGAGGAGTAGGGCACGGGGCCCTAGTGGCTCCAGGCCCTCTGAGGTCCTTGGGCTTTCATTTAATTAAATTATCCTATAATGAAAACTCCCATAATGAGATTAATTTTAATTATTTATCAGCGGCCGATTTGAGGGAGAGGCCGCATTAATAATGCATGAAAGGGCTAAACATTTTTCAATTCATCACCTTTTCCTTTTGTTAAAGGTGCAATTTATTAAGTGCTCTGCAGCTGCTAGAAGTGATGGTGGTGGAGATATGGACGATCAGGCCCTGGGGTCAGTCAGAAGTGCTTGACTATCATTTTATAATGCGCATTATTTTGCTAAATTAGCATCGCCCCATTACATGTGCGGTATTATGCATTCCCTGGTGCGTTTACATTCATGCTTTAGTTTCTGTAGAAAACGTGTCCACTTTGTTGGCATTTAATGTTCTCTTCAGTTTCTTAAAGCTTGATGGATTTTATATTAATACCTAAAGGCAGAGAAGTAATCAAAATCCTGCCTGTAATTCTCTGCTGATGTTTGTATACCTCCATCAGGTTGGCATGTTGATTCCCCTTGTGTGAGCACATTAGAAGACTTTGGTGGCGGGCCAACAGAATAGGGGAAGATTGTCGACTGTCACAGTGTGAAACTGTAATTAGCTGGCATGGAAGTGTGCTTATTTGAGTTCCCGGGCAAGAGAGATATAGCAGTACAGTTGAGATATGTAAGCCGATACGTTGTTGAAAACAATTACCTTTTGTGATTTAAATGAGCGCATTTCACATCTTGCAAACTTTTGTATCAACTGACAGAAACATATAGGCAGGCAGAGAAGTGGCCTAGGGCAGGAGGCAAGAATGTCATTGGGACGGTGAGCCGAGTGCATTTATCAGGCCTTCATCAATAGTCGATTAATAATTCAGGCAGAGTCTGGGGCTTCTTTAGGGCAGGGTTTCAGCTAGCTTGTAATTTTGTAAATTGCATAGTCATCATGCAATGGATGGGCCAGGCTGCTCTGAGAGTCACAGCTGTGAATGTATTGGCCTTTGGGAGTTTAGTAACAGGTAGAGGAAGAGTTTAATCCAGATGTGGTGGAGTTGTAGTCAGGTATCCACAACAAATGCAGCGGGGAAACAAAGAAGCCTGGAGAGAAACAATACAAAGACAGTTGGAAGCACCTTGCTTGTCAAAAAACAAAATATTAAAGCTTCTGATGCGCACAAATAATGTAAAGCAGACACAGATGAACATAAATGGATGTTATATAACATACATAAATACAGAAAACAATTGTGGTCAAACAGATCCGTTGCTTTCCACTTCAAGCTTGACTAAAGAATTAATAATATATCCAAGTCAAAATGGAAATCCAGATTCAGATAGTGGCTTTTTGTTGAACCACCAGTCTCGTCCTTTGGTAGATTTCCACCAGATACTTCCCCCCTGGCTTACAGAAAACAAACAGGCATTTCTTTCCATTGTGAGTTGTTCAAGGTGCCTTGGCCCAGGTGCAGCGTTAGCAGAACAGTCCGTGGCCAGTGAATGAGCAAACCCCTCAATTACCCCAAGCCAGCTCTCTGATAAGTCCTATTCAACAAAATGGGCCCTCTAATTGCCCTGACCAGTATTACCTGTTCTGCGTCCAAAAGTGCACTATTCTTCCACATTGTTTCCTAGGCAACTGGAAGTTTTTGTGACCTATAAAAAGTTGCTACTCCTGTAACTGATCCGAGGCTAGGCGGTTGTTTGTTTCCATGGCAGGCTGCTGAGCTATTTATAGGTCTATCTAGCTGGTACTAGTAGGCACAGAAAGCGTTACCAACAATTTTATTCATTCATTTAAAAGAGAGATATGCTCTTGTGCTTTTGATTGACTGAAAGTCAACTACAGTAGAGAGTTGGCTGGATGTTTTGAGAACAAAAAACACCTGGGGCTTCAGCGATTGAGTCACAAAGTCGAGAGGAAGAAGGCTTCACACTCTTTTCTCCTGTTTTACCACTCTCCGCTTTTTCCCCCTCAATGCAGAAGCGGATCCTAGTAACAAAACGTAATGTTTATTTTGGAGTCAGAGGCAATGCCCCGGATGACCGGATTTTCTTTGTTGTGGTTTTGCTTGTGTTTTTAGCAAAGCCGTGCGGAGCTGCTGGTATTGATGATTCATGTGTTCATCATCGGAGGTCCTTGGCAGTTCATCACGTCTTCCCCTCACTGAAGCAAAAGGTTAATCAGGGAACCCTCCATATTAAAGTGATAATTTATCTCTGATTCACAGGGTTGGAAAAGACGTATTAATTATCAAGGGTGTCAAGTTGAGTTCAAGAAGAGATCTCCCTTAAGGCATTTGGCAGCTGCATCAAACTTAACTCCAATTTCAAAATCTGTCTCGAACTTTTAGTTCTATTCACTGTCTTTATTCACTTCACATGTAGTATATTGCAATACCATTACCTCTATTTTCTCTCACAGTTGCCTTTATTTTGCTGCAATTATTTCATATTGTTTCTGAAAACATTTTCAAGGTTCAGCTCAAGACCTGTAGTTGTTGCCGAATTAAAAATATATATAAAAATGTTGATAACCAAACGTAGATACAGTACAGTAAGAAACTTTTGAGTCCACAGAGAAGATTTAAAGACGCTAGACAATAGATGGAGAGTGAGATGGACCTTTAAAAGAGGTAAGATATCAATAGGAATCCATTTAGTTTATGGAGTAGCTACATTAACTTAACTAACAATCAATCACTCCTGTCTTTAAAGCTTTTTAATGCACGTAAATCTGACCTGTCAATACATTTCCAGCATCATGCTCACTCTTAACATTACTGTTGTGGTTATTCACCTGCCTTAGTCCGTTTGTTACTTCCCCCTTGAAATGCACCTTTTACTGTACAGGCTTCCTCATGAGCACTTTTATATTCCAGTAATACTGCTTTGCAATAAATACAATTCTACAACAGAAGGAGATAAAAAAGCTTACAGGAAAAACTTCAAACAGTTTATGGAAAGGACACAAACAACGGAATTGTTTTTGCACTTAGACTTTATTCTCTAATGGACATAAACTGTCCGTGTCCTGCCTGGAGGAGGTCATGTGATGTTTTTGTCTCTCATATTTTGCTGCTATTGTTGAGAATCTTTTTTTTATTGTAGCAAAAAGCACATTTGAGTTAAATTGTTCAAGAGCACCATGCATTAGCCTTTCACTATAAAACAATTGTGTTATCTATGGGACAATGTCTTACTGAAACAGAGCAATATTGTACACCAATATGTGGGTTTCTGCTATGGAAAACTGTAAAATATGAGATTGTTCTCCCTCACTTGTAAGCAGTTCTAGCTGGATGAGATACAACATATTTTACAAGTACAAAGGGAGAGTGTGCTGTAAGGGGTGCATTGCAAATTCCATTTCCTCATGGAGGAAGTCACCTTTTAGCAGGGCCAAACACATCAAGAGGAAACAAACATGGAAAGTTGGCATACCATTTAGTCCAGTCGGTTCTATTGATGTCTTTCACAATGATATGTTTGTCCAAATGAACTGCATTAGGAAGCTACAAAGTCTGAGGTCTCAAGAAAGTGGACTTGCATTAGAGAATTGATGTTTACTTTCAATGAATTATTGTTGTATTTATGGTTTATACCCCACTGGTAACAGTCTCCTCACTTGGACGATGCAGTCTTTGTTTTTTCATTTGTAAAGTAATTTGGACAGCTCTTCCTGTTCGTTGGATATTGATAGTGTAGCGGTAGTGCTCTAGTGAAAACAATAAATGAAAGGCTGTCTCCGTTACTCATGATGACTGCAGCGACAAGTACCAGACGCATGCACAGAAGTCACCAAGAGGTACTTTGGGGTAAGGTATTAGCATATGCGTCAGCACTCTCCTCGCATAGTCTTAAACTGTGATTACCCCATTGGTTATTTTGGACCTTCTTGTCATGCTTCAAGTCCCTCTGACATGATTGGAGGCACCCACTGGTTCGGCAAGCCGCTAATAGTTCACACTGTCCTCAAGGCTGTGAAAAATTGTGCAGCTCAGCATGTTTCCTGCTGTTCTATAAAACGAGTGACATTTGGTGCCTAGATAATCCGAGCTTCGGTGCACACGCAGAAGGAGGCCGGGTAGACAGATAAGCCCAGCTGTTAAGTCTGTCCAGGAGTTTAAAATTACTGAAAACTGGTGTCCAATGGGAATGCCCATTCATCACTGCAAATAACTCTGCTGTGTCCGCTTGCACTTGCTTCTGAGAGAACAAATGTGGATGTAGGTTAAATGTAAGATATTTTCCGGTCTGTATTTCTGTTTTATTTATATGGGGATAGATAGCTGATTGGTAATACCCCGGGCTTAAATAGGCTTGTCCGAGCGCTTGCATCGTCCTTTGGCACACACATAACCAGAACTTGAATGTGGAAGCATATTCTGTCAGTGAGACAAACCACTGGCTCGCACAGCACTGCCTCTTTTGTAACTGTATTTAGTCTCTAAGCAGAATGGCACAGACCCAATCTAAGTGGCTTTCATCTGGCCAATTCAAACAGACGTTTGACCCCAGACATTTGCCTAATGTGTTTTTGTTATGTGGACTCCTGGCTTCACAAATGTCACAGTGGCTGGACTAGTGGGGGTTTGGTGAGTGACTCAGGGGGTTGGGAGTTGAGGGGGGTACAGGAACAGAGAGTCAGCCTGAGGGGGTGGGGTTGCAAGGCAGAAGTTAAGTCTATAACCTCTGCATTTTGTACTCTAACCCATTGGGAGTTGGTGGTGGGTGGATCATAAGTTCCCAGTGATGACCAGCCCCTCCTTCCTCATGGGCCAGACCCACTACAAGCCTGCTGATGAGCACCCCGGGCCCCAGCACTCTGCTGA
>CAKALG010031427.1:0-19555 GCA_916700815.1 Helicolenus hilgendorfi | reverse complement strand
GCTGCACGCTGTGCACCGAACATGAGCTCCGACTGGGCTGTGTTGCGAGCAATAGACTGCTCTCTTCCGCCAGGAAATAACATTTGGTGTAGCTCTATTGTTGTCCGGGTGAAAACATTAGGGATTATACACGCAGTACAGTGCCAGAAACGGGTTAAGTGTGAAAATTTAACATGAATCGGGAGAAATACGGGAGAATTGTGACACCTGGAGGACATTGGAAAACATGAGTCCCCTGGAAAACAATTCGGAGGGTTTGCAAGTATGACGAAGGCTGTGATATGTGTGAATAATAAAAACATGATTCAACTCTAGTAAGTTTTGTCTTTAGCTTTTTTTGGAGTTATCTGTAGTAATAATAATGGTCCAAAACGATGTACAATTGCATAGCTTGAGTCAAAAACCTTAAAATGTTCTTGGAAGGAGGACTCCCAAACCCAATGTCTCCTGGTATCTTTTATTCATTGTAGAAATTCAGAATGTGTCTCTGTATAATATGTAGGAGCATCCTGACTGAGACACTGCTCCTAAAACCTGAATGAACAGCTCACACACCTCAGCTCTGCATGCATACCTGCCTGTCTGTCTGGCTGCTGTTGATTCGAGGCTATAGACATTCTATAATATAAAATAGAGTGATGCTATAGGCTACAGATAACACAGGAAAGCACTTTAACACTATATTATTATTGGAATATTATTGGAGTATTATAAGCCTACAATAGAAGATGCATAACCCAAGTATATTAAGAGCAATAGCTGATTATGACTGACATAGTATAACATGCTTAAAGAAATAATGACTAAATAAGAACAAGTCGCAAGAGATTGCTGGTACATGTGAATAAGAGGAGTACTGGCACTTATTTTTTTCCCACTTCAAGCACCGAGAGTAATGCCGGTGAACTTTTTCATATGGTTCAAAGCAGCACTGATCCTAATTAACTTACATCCACAGACATTATTGTACATCCTGCTGCCTCGCCATTAGGATCCTGAATTTAAAACAGGTTGGTCCATTGTTAAACATTTCCTCAAGGAACAGGGGGAACTTCAGGACACTCCAACGCTGGTACCTCTGCACAACCTTGCAGCCAGTTACCTTAAACCCTAAAACCCCAAAAGTGTGGATTCCATAAGAAGTTACATCAGCCAGTGCTCCTGTTTTCAGTACGTCTCATTAGCAGTCCCCCTTCCTCCTCTGTTTCCCTTCTCCTCACAATTACGGCTCTGTCTCATAGTCATCCTCCCCGTCTTTCCTCCGAACACTAACGATCTTTCTGTAAACTGGGATTAACCGAGGCAATGGCCCTCAGTGGCTGAAATTAAATTACAATCACAAGTCCCTGGTGCGGCGCCCCAGAAGGGGCCAATTTTCACTTTAAAGCCGCGTTAGGTTTTTTGGGCAAGCGCGAGTACAGTACGATCTGAAGCAATCCGTGACAGGGAACACTGAGAAACAGGGACGTAGGGGAAAAAGAAATGCAGAGTTGAAAAGAGAATATGGTTACGCAATATGCTGTTGATGTGTGAACTTTTCACTTCCGCTTCAGGACCTCAAATTATTATTTTACAGAGTGATTCTTATAATATTTTGTATCCATTATTTGCATAATGTAAGTCTCTTTTACTGCTCTATTCCGGTGGAGGTAATTAGAAAATGTGCTGCTGTGTAATTGTCTCTAAGGGATTAAAATACTGGAGAGCAACACATTCTCCCCATACAGTGTTTTCCAACCTAATTTTCAGAGGAGGGATGAAGTCATTGTTTTTCAAGTTTACAAGTAAGTCTCGGCTAAGAAGTCCTGAGTCAAGTCTTATGTCGAGACCAGCTAGTATCAAGTCAAGTACAAGCCCTAGACTATGGGTTTTGAGTCTTAAACAAGTCAACGATTGCCATTCACCAAATGTAATGTCATTTTAACCAAAATATATTCATAGACTGTAATAGGAAGTCGCTGTGACGTCACCCATTGGTTTGTAGACTGGGTTTTTTGAAGCTTCCAGTTCGGTATTTTGGGTGTCGCCATCTTGGCTTGTTGGAACCAGAAGTGACACGAGAGGGTGGAGCTAAGTACAACCAAACACTGAATAAGACATTTTTAGGTGACCAAAATCTTATAGTTAACTTTCATGAACTGAAAACACACTGACTGTAAACTAAGATTGTTTGTGGGTTACCTTCACTAACCGGAGTGTGAGAGAGATGTCGATTAAGCCCAGATCTTAGAACAGGTCACATCAGACAAAATAATTTAATGGGTGTGTAAGAACCTTAACTAAAACAATCATCTTCCTCTCAGATATGCATCACACCAGGGGAGCATGTCTATGTCATAGAATGTATATAAGAAGTGGTTGTAGTCACGATGACGTCACCCATTGGTTTGTGGACTATGTTTTTGAAGCCTCAAGTGCAGCATTTTGACCGTTGCCATCTTGGTATTTGGTCATTGCCATCTTGTTTTTTTGCAACCAGAAGTGACACAAGTGATGCTGAATAAGATATTTTAGGCGACCAAAAAGGTTAAAATTAACTTTCATGAAATGAAAACACACTGTGGAAGGGTTAAAGTTCTAAGACGAAAAAATGGAGAACTTGGTTTTTGACCGTCCCCATCTTGGTTTTTGGCCTCCGCTATCTTGGTTTATGGCCGTCGCCATCTTGGTATTTGGCCGTCACTATCTTGGTTTTTGGCCGTCACTATCTTGGTATTTGGCTGTCGCCATCTTGGTTTTTGGCAACCAAAAGTTTTGGCACATTGTATTTTGCTTCTAGAAGATGCACTGTCAACCAAGGACCAATCTTATTTCGATGCAAAGATTTGTACATTCGCAGAAATGTAGCCCAAAATAGAAGAGAAAGCAGTGCTCTATTTATTTAAATATGAAAGTGGAATAGAAATATTTTGTACCTAAACAGCCCTACATAACATACATCCATATGCTGTGTAACAGTGGTGTTGGTGCTTAAAGATCCTTTCCGTTGGCAGAAAGAAACGGTTGTTGAATCGGATGGTTTTGCTGGTCAGGGATCGATAACGTTTCCCAGAAGGGAGCAACAGCAGCAGCAGATCTCAGGCAGCTTATGAGGAGTCAGAAGTGATTGTGTTGGCTCACTGTGTGCTATTTGTAGTTGGAAGCCAGTGGTGACAAAGAACAGCCTGTAACTTTGGAAGCAGTGATGACCGTGTGCTGAAGCTTCCACCGGGACACCTTTAATACGCAACAATGATCGTGTGAGTTTATTGCATGTCACGCTGTGCGAGATGGGTCTAATAAAGTTTCGGTTGCAATCTTTGTCAGACTACGATATCGATGTGAGGCATGTCAGATTGTTCGTCGAATTTGTGGTGACTCGTAGCACAATACTTATGTTGTGTTTCGAAAATGCAGCTTTGCAAGGTTTCTTTCTTTGATAGAGTCCCACAAACTTCTTAAATTCCCCTTGATTAGTTTGGTTTGTGCTCGTGCATGTTCATTTTTCCTCCCTAAACTTCATTCAGAAATGGTGCTCGCGGAATGTTGACATAGGAAGTCAACATAGTAACTGTGACGTCACCCATTGGTTTTGTGGACCATGTTTTTGAACCCTTGAGTCTGGCATTTTTGCCGTCGCCATCTTACTTTTTGGAACCAGAAGTGACACAAGAGGGTGGAGCTAAGTACAATTAAATGCTGAATAAGACATTTTTAGGCGACCAAAAAGGTTATAATTATCTTTCATGTACTGAAAACACACTGTGAAAGGGTTAAAGTTCTACGACGAACGCCGTGGTAGCAACCTGTCAATCACAAATTGTCTGTCGGCGTATTGGTTTTTGGCCGTCGCCATCTTGGTTAATGGCCATCGCCATCTTGGTTTTTTGCCGTCGCCATCTTGGTTTATGGCCATTGCCATTTTGGTTTATGGCCATCAACATCTTGGTTTTTGGCCGTCGCTTGGTTTTTGGCCGTCACTATCTTGGTTTTAGGCCGTCGCTATGTTGGTCTTTGGCTGTCAGCGTCTTGGTTTTTGGCTGTCACCATCTTGGTTTTTGGTCGTTGCCATCTTGGTTTTTGGTTGTCGTCATTTTGGTTTTTGGCAACCAAAAGTTTTGGCACCATTGCAGTTTGCTTATAGGAGATGCAGTGTGAACCAAGGATCGGTCTTATTTTGATGCAAAGATTTGTAAATTTGCAGAAATGTAGCCCAACATGGAAGAGAAAGCAGTGCTCTGTTTAATTAAATATGAGTGTAATAAAAATATTTTGTCCCTAAAAACAATGAGTCATTGTGATGAATAATTGTGATCTCAATATTGATCAAAATAATCGGTTTTGAACCCGAAATTTTATAATTAACTTTCACGAACTGAAAACACACTGTGAAAGGGTTAAAGTTGTAAGAGGTAAACAACACCCAAACCTGACATTGCTCTGGTAGAAACCTGTAAAACACAACTAGCGATTGAGACCATAAACTCACGTTTACAATATTTACTGAGGTCATAAATCAAGTTAGATTCTTCACCTTTTCATGTCAAATTCTGATTTGTATTATTTGAATTTTCCTACACAGTCTTTGGTCTCCAATGCTCCAAATGACTGTCGGTGGACATGTCCCTCAGTGAGATCTAGGACCACCGTTTTAGATTGACGACCAAGGATTTCACCACTTCTCAGGATTTTCAATTTCAGTCTCAGACAGTCCAAAATTGGGCCTCAATGTTGGTGATGCTAAACCAGAAGGTTATAGAAGAGAAGCTGTGTTGAGTAAAATGTGACCAAATGACTAAAAAGGTAATTATTCGATGCCTCTGTGCATTCACTCCTCCAATATGACTTTACTGACTCATTCTTTGCCTTTGTAATATTGTGTGCACTAGACTATTTGCAGAGAACAGTAGCTTGAGGAGAGAACACCCATACTTCTTTGTGTAGCGGTGAGTTTAAGTGCTGAGCTTCCTCAGCTCGCGGCTCTGCCTCACACTGAGCCTGTCACCCATCGCTGTCTGATCAGAGCAAACTCGTAGGAGAACGTTGTCGAACCAGCGTTGTTAGATAGTGGAGATCCGAGCGCCTCTCCCTCCCTCACTTACTCACTCCCTCATCCATTTTCTGACGCATGTAGCCCTCCCACGTCATCCAACTCAAAGCCCGCTGCCAGCCCTCCCCGCTGCCTATTATAACCTCCATGGAAGAGCTCCCAGCAGGCTTTCTTCAACTGATAATATGTGTGAAGAAGAGACAGTAGGACTGAGTTAAAGGGAATGAGATAGCAACATGAGTTGGTACTGCTGCTTATTTAAACCCCATTAAATAAGAAATTGATGCTTGATTAGTGACTTAAAATAGTTCATTCAAGTCTCCCCAGTATGTGCAGTTAATTAACTGAAACAGCTGGAGTCAAGCCTCCTCTTCTACACATGAGATAATAATTGTTTAAGTCATCATGACACGGCATTCACTTGTGCTATGTAATCATTTTGATTTGGGCACAAAAAGAAATGAAGTGTCAGTGATGTAAAATATGGTTTCTAATTTATCTAATGTGACACTGATTCATAAAATGATTTTTTAACTGAGTCTTTTATTGGACCGTTAATAGTCTGTAACGTTAACATGGCATTTATAGCAAACCATTTGGACCTCCATGACAAGCTTTAGGCCATTTAACACATTTAACAGCCGGGGAACTAATTGTGTTAAACCTCTTGCGGGAAAGAAGAATAGATTGCGCTGACAGAAACTGTCCAAAAGCCAGCAAGCAGGATATATGGATTCATATCCATAGATATGCCCTCAAGAGTGCCCTTCCAGTAGAGAAAATGTGATAAAGTGCACTCAAGTGTGCCATTCCAGTGGAGAAAACATGATGAAGTGCCCTCTAGGGTGCCCTTCCAGTAGAGAAAACATGATGACATGCCCCCTAGGGAGCCTTTCCAATGGAGAACACATGATAAAGTGCCCTATAGGGTGCCCTTCCAGTAGAGAAAACATGATGAAGTGCCCTCTAGGGTGCCTTTCCAGTAGAGAAAACATGAAAAAGTGCCCTCTAAGATGCCTCTAGGATGCCCTTCCGGTAGAGAAAACGTGATGCCTGCCCTCTAGGGTGCCCTTCCGGTAGAGAAAACATGATAAAGTGCCCCCCAAAATGCCTCTAGGGTGCCCATTACAGTAGAGAAAACATGATAAAGTGCCCTTCCAGTGGAGAAAATGTGATGAAGTGCCCTCTAGGGTGCCCTTCCAGTAGAGAAATCATGATGAAGTGCCCTCAAGGGTGCTCTTTCAGTGGAGAAAACTTGATGAAGTGCCCTTTAGGGTGCCCTTCCAGTAGCGAAAATATGATAAAGTGCCCTCTAGGATGTCCCTCCAGTACAGAAAACGTGATGCCTGCCCTCTAGGGTGCCTCTAGGATGCCCTTTCAATAGAGAAAACCTGATAAAGTGCCTTTCCAATGGAGAAAACTTGATGAAGTGCCCTCTAGGATGCCCTTCCAGTAGAGAAAACATGATGAAGTGATCTCTAGGTTGCCCTTCAAGTAGAGAAAACATGATTCAGTGCCATAAAGGCTACCCTATATGGTAGAAAACGTTCTGCTTTCTGGTGCCCCACCACATGCAGCTGGTGACTTTTTTTTAAAAATGTTTCCACCACTGCCCCTCAGACAGTCTGAGTCCGCCACTGGGTGGATGGATGGGTATAGGGCTAACAACCATCGATCAGTGGAACAGCATTGCAAGTTGCCAAAGTCTTTAATTATTAAGACGAGGTACTATGCTTTTGATCACACTTTACTCTCAAGATATTCTGCAGAGGGCAAACCCACCTAAACTGAGTCACTGATTACTCATACAGTAGGCTTGAACACGATGATGTATTGGTGGATGTAAACTCGGTTAAACAAAAGACTTTCTGTCAGTGAAGACAAAAGAGCCCTCTAATTACGAATCAATCGAAGCCTCCAAAAGTGTTAAGCCTTTTCCACAAACACTTTACCTTGGTATGATAAGAAGGTCACACCTTGCCCACCTATAGTGTATGTTTTGTATCTACCAGTACAGCAAAAGAACCTGACACCACTCGCTGCGGTGAGCACTGAATGCATGTGAGCTTATATTCTCAGAGTTCGGAATAATATGAAATAAATTTTCCACCAGACATCCACTGATTCACTGGCATCAACAATGGTTTGGAGTTGCTTTCATTCGATCCAAGGTACATCCCGAGGCTTGCCAAGCAGAAAGCTGCCATGTCCTTGAAAGTCGCTGCTCGAGCTGAAGACATAATCTTGTTGCCATGGTGCTGAGGAAGAAAACTGCTTTGTAAATGACGGAGATAAAGAAAAAAAATAGAATCATGTTCAATTAATTTATTTACCTTTTTTTTTTTTATCTTTAAGCATATTTCATGTTTCTGGTAGTGTGAGTTACCAGGTGTGGAGGAGCAGGTGCCGACCAAGTGTAGGACGACTGGAGGCAAAAAAAGACTTTTGCACAATTTATCAAGAAAGAATCGATTAAACATTTTTGATCCACGCCGGTGATCACTTTGATCGCAACTACCTCGGTTGTAGCTTCTCTGCTCTCGGCTATTTTGATCCCTCCTCAACCAACCAACCGTCCCAAATTAGCTACTTGGGCATGCGGTAATCAGATGAGGCCACCTCACAGCTCTGTGTGGAACACTACAGGTACAATAATATTAGCCCATTTTTCTCACTGATTAAGCTATGTTTGGCTGATTGGTTCTGCATGAGGGCACAAGAACTGCACGTGCTGCTTTGTTCAAATTGGAAGGGGGAAAAAGTATCTGTGTTAATTAGAGGCTGGCAGATCTCCAGAAAGAGCAGGGATTGTTTCTGGAGCCTGGGAGGAATGGAGAGGGCAGCATCACTCCCATGAGCCTCTTGGTTACGCAGAGATTGTTACACTATAATGTTGTAATTTAACATCATAAAAATAAATGGATCACTTTAAAGATTCTGTCACACAGAGAGTAATTACATTACAGAATTGAGTGCTACACTGGCAGATAATAATATCACAACATGTGTGTCAACATGCGTCACTTGTTTCAACACAAGTCTCATGGCAGTTCGTAAAAAATAGTCATAAAATTTAATCTATTTGATTCGTGCACATAGACATGAATTTTCTTTTTTTTCGTGATGCTCAATGTGACTTTTAACAGCATATTTTACGTGCATTTACCTATGCCACTTTAATGCAATAACGCAATCGATCTTTCGAAGGTTGTAGTTGGCTCATTTTTAAAGCTATATAGATGCTGGCATCCTATGGAACTACAAAATCTAAGGAATCCATTGGTACCAACCATGTCATACTAGCTTGAAAAAACTGTCATGCCCATTTCCAAAGGGGTCCCTTGACCTCTGACCTCAAGATATGTGAATGAAAATGGGTTCTATGGGTACCCACGAGTCTCCTCTTTACAGACATGCCCACTTTATGATAATCACATGCAGTTTGGGACAAGTCATAGTCAAGTCACCACACTGACACACTGACAGCTGTTGCTGCCTGTTGGGCTGCAGTTTGCCATGTTATGATTTGAGCATATCTTAATAATAATAATAATAATAATAGATGATATAATAAATATGTATGTACATTTTCACTATCATGTCGATAAGAGTATTACTTGACAAATCTCCCTTTAAGGTACATTTTGAACAGATAAAAAAATGTGTGATTAATTTGCAAGTAATCGCGATCAACTATGGGCAATCATGGGATTAAATATTTTAAACGATTGACCACCCCAATGATAACGCATTTTAGGCTTTTTTAGTGTCATTTAATACCACATTGTTACCATGAAATATTCAAGGTTATGTTAAGGCAACAAAACTAAGGTAAGAGCCACAGTTAGGATTAGTCAACAAAAGCACTTAGTTAGGTTTAGGAAAAACATGGGTGAGCTTAAAATAAGTATGTAAACTAAGTAAAATACCTGCTTAAGCAATGTGACAGAAGTACAGAAAACACGTCACTAACGTCACTATCTTCACTAACGTCACTAACGATACTATCGTCACTATCTTCACTAATGTCACTATCGTCACTAATGTCACTATCGTCACTAACGTCACTAACATAACTTCAAAATAACTAAACATTTGGGACATAAACACCGGTTTTGAACACCTGTCTTTTTTACCTTATTCTATGTCACTAGCTCAGAGCGTAGCATATTCACACGGCGTTGAAATGACTTACAAACTACCGTGTCATTAATACGCCAGCTGTCATACTAGTTTGAAGTTTGACGAGTTGGAAGTGAGAACGTTGTCTGATCAGCTCAACAAAGAAACCCGTCCTGTGGCCATTCGAATACAAGTGCTGATTGAACTCTGTTCTCAGTTTGAATAAACTCTATTATAATTTGCCCTAATGGTGGATTGCATTGTATTGTGAGGTGCTCCTATTATTTTGTCCACCCTCCGTACGTAGGCCTATAAGTATGTGTCAACATTAAAACAAACCAAGCTTATAAAGAAATGCCAGATGTAAATGTAAGAATGCCAAAAATAAGTCCAACACATGAAACCATTTTGATTTAAATATAATGTCAAACTCTCAACACTTGGACTTTAACAGTGAATCAGTGGGAAAGTATGGTATAGTGTATTGTCAGGGAGAAAATCAATGTTCAGGAAAATGTTCAGGGATGTTTACATTTCTTCAACCGATCAATAAATCCAAGAATAGGAGGATAACACACACAGCATGTTGAGTGCACATAAGGTATGGGTTGCCATGTGGAATACAGACAACTTAGATAATGAAAGAAGAGAAAATAGTTCACTATCTACCAATGCTGAACAGAGACAGGAGCGCCTATTCCCTCACAGACCGTCCTGTCAGTCAGAAAGGAGTGTTACTAAGGGTCCTGACACATCAAGCCCACCTCAAAGGACTGTCGCTGACGCCGGCCTACTGATCAAACACCTTGCGTCACCTCGCATCATCTGTCGAGGGTTCCGACTGAACGCACAGCAAAGACATTAGCTGATGGCTGTCTAGCACATAGGTTCTGTGCCTGTGTGAGAGGAAATAACTGTCTGTATTCATGATTCAAAGAACATTGTGGAAAGACAAGAAAAAAACTACCATTTTCACGCCACCGTAAATCTGCATAAATTGCCTTTTTATGAGCTTGGAATACAAATTTAGATGATGTCTGATAAAGGGGCTGTGACTAGCTATGTAAAGTTCTGCTTCGCTTTGCTCTGCAGTCAGAGCGGACTGTCATTTCCGGGGCTGAGCTTGTCTTAGGAAAAAAATCTTGCATTGGTCAACATCTTGCAAAGGGCCCACATAATTGGAGGCGGCTGCGGAAGATCGGCGTATCGAAGTGTCCTTGGGCAAGATACTGATGCCTAAATTGCTCCTGAAGGCTGTGCCATCAGTGTGTGAATGCTGACATGTAGTGTAAAGCTTTTTGAGTGGTCGGAAGACTAGAAAAGCGCTGTATAAATGCATGTCCATAATCATATTTGAGGGGAATATTGGACTCACTATTGGACTCAACATTGGACTCAATATTGGACGCAGAATATGTGATATATATGGCAACTCATTTTAGTTTGGGGACAAAACATTAGAGATTTATTTAACTAAAATACCATAAAAAGGACACTCATGTGCTCCATTTTTGCTATAATGTCACACCAGAAGTGCCCAAATGATCGACATGCCATCCCCCAGGCTGCTTAGCAGCTCTGATAACCTTAGGTAAATCCCAAAGCAAAATCTCGCCTAAGGCCCAAAAAGTCTGTCCGGTGCCATTTGAGTCCTGTCAGCCATAGTTTTTAGCCACCCTTGCGGCAATGTTGGCCTGTCTGTCTACCGCTTGGGCCCAGACTGAAATGTCTCGACTTCTTGATGGATTGCTATGAAATCCATCCAGTGGAGAGGGATTTCCATTAAATCGATGGATTGCCTTGGAATTTTAGTGCAGATATTCATGGTTCCCAGAGGATTCATTGTAATAACTTTGGTGATCGCTTAATTTTTCATCAAGAGTTGTCATCGGGTCAAATTTTTGTCCAATATTGAAGACAAGGCTGAGTTAAAAAGTTAACGCGATAATAACTCGTTGACTCAAATCTGTTTTAACACCACTAATTTCTTTAATGCATTAATGAAATTGATCTTTTGGAGATTGTAGCGGGCTCAGTTTTAATGCTAGAGTGAAGATACTGGCATCATATGAAACTAGAAAAACATTTATGAATCCATTGGCATGAACAACGTTAAAAAACGCTCCAAACTTGGGCTAAATTTTGGGCGAAGAACTGTGAAAAACAGAAATAAAAACTGCCATGTCCATTTTCAAAGGGGTCCCTTGACCTCTGACCTCAAGATATGTGAATAAAAATGGTTCTATGGGTACCCACGAGTCTCCTCTTTACAGACATGCCCACTTTATGATAATCATATGCAGTTTGGGGCAAGTCATAGTCAAGTCAGCACACTGACACACTGACAGCTGTTGTTGCCTGTTGGCTGCAGTTTGCCATGTTGTGATTTGAGCATATTTTTTACGCTAAATGCAGTACCTGTGAGGGTTTTTTGGGATAATATTTGTCATTGTTTTATGTTGTTATTGTTGTAATTAATATCAAATAATAAAGATATTCATACATTTGCACAAAGCGGCATATTTGAGAGTATTAAATACTTGATAAATCTCCTTTTAAGGTACATTTTTAACAGATTAAAAATGTATGATTCATTTGCGAATAATCGCGATTAACTATGGACAATCATGTGATTAATTGAGATTAAATATTTTAATTGATTGACAGCCCTAATTGTGGTTCATGACCAAATACCTACACACCGATGCTGCCCAAAGAAATCTCACACTGAATAAGAGGAAGGCTCAAAGCCATACTTTCATGAATAATACAGTTCTGTAAGTGGAATGGCTTCAGTGTGTGAACATCAGGCTTTTTTTTTTACCATGTTTCAGCAACAATGTTACTTACTTAAACATTACACAGAGAGTAGAAAAGTTTGTGTGGCTTTAGTTGACGGAGGGGCGCACAAACAGACCTCCAAAATCACAAAACATGTACGTTGACTTTGGCCTCGTTCCCTTTGCTCTACAATTTTACATCTATTACAAATTGAAATGTCCATCAAAATACAACTTTCAAAGCCATTAAGCATTTAAGCAGCAGCATCGATAGCAGCATGTCCAAGGTGAGAGAGCTGCTGTGCCATCATTCATTATTCATAATTATTAATTATCCAAAGGCAAATTAAATTCCATACTTTTCAAAGCTTCAGACGGGTAAGCTGTCACACAGAGTTCAAGTACATAGACTACAAGCAAATAATGTGATACATTGCAATTTGCGTCAAAGCCCGGCACTGTTCCTGGGGGCTTGGTTGAGGCATGGTGACAATGACATGCTAACATTGCTGATGTGAAGCAGGTAAAAATGTTTACCACGTTCACCATCTTAGTTTAAGATGCGAGTATCTACTAACTTCTCAAACACGGCCAAGAGGTCAAAGGTCCCATATTGTAAAAAGTGAGATTTGCAGGTCTTTTACATTATAAAGCAGCTTTAAGTGCTTTATAAATACTGTTAAACTATCAAAACGCTCAGTATACGGAGAAAAAAACACAGCCCGTATTCAGTAATTGTGCGTTTCAAACACGCCGTTAGGATCTCTGTCCATTTGTGATGTCTCAAATATACAATATTTAGACCATTACACGGTTTTAAACATAAACATTCTAATTGTGTCCCAGTTCATTTCCTGCTGCAGTGTATGTGAAGGAGGTAAACATGCGCTAAAACAGAGTATTTCAGACAGAGAGTTTATGCAGGTATATTAGAGCAGACAGTACGAGGAAAATAATGTGTTTTTTGAACATTATAGCACGTGAACTTGTTCTTGTAGAAACACAAAATACAAGTATGAACCTGAAAATGAACACGGTATGGGACCTTTAATATAATTCAAACAGGTGAGTCATATAAAAGTTCATCCCCCGTACAGTTGTCATGAACTGGAAAATTAGCTATAGAGACCACAACCGTTTGTTGTACCAGGCTGTAAACATGTGTCTTCATGCTGTAAAGATGGACATTTTAACATGGGGGGTCTATGGAGATTGACTCGCTTATGGAGTCAGCATCAAGTGGCCATTCGATGAACTGCAGTTTTTTGGCAATTCCACATTGGCTTCATTTTTCACCCTTGAAGCTTGCCGCTCGGGTAAAAACTTGTGTGTTGGCCATCATTCACGACCAACATGTAATGCGTTTGCCCCACTATTGCAGAGTGACAAATTTGATATCACAACCGGCCTCATTATTTATTCATAAAGTTGGAATTAAAAAGCCTTTGACCTATGTATCAAAATGTGCTGACGCTCTCTTTTTCCAGTGAGTGGCTGGACATGCTGCAAGGCTGAGTTAAAATTCAAATCGACTTGCAAAAGTGACAGATAAAAGCACGCCACCCTAGGAAAGCCATTTAATTAAATGCATCCAAATGAAAAGGGATATGTTGTGACATTTATTTAATGTGCAGATGTTTTTTGTTTTAAATAATGCAGTCAGGCAGACATTTTGCTTTGAAAGTGTTAGCATTTATGGATAACAAAAAACCCCAAAAAAACATGGATTTTTATTATGAGAATTTACGGTCTAAGAAATTGACTTGACATTTGCATTTTGGAAACTAATGGGATTTTCAGCATCAAGAGCAGTTGATGTATTAATAGCGAGAAGTGTCTTTGTGAGTATTATTCACATTATTCGTCAAAATCACCAGAATAGTGCCAGTTTTGTGTGCAGTAAATAGAAACCAAGGAATTGAAAGAGAATGGCTGAAAGCCTGTAGGAACACATTACATACCTGCCTGTTCCCAACAAACATAATTGCGTGCATCAATAATCCTCTATTGTGCACTGTTTTACTCTTTAAAATATGACTATACTATTGATTTCTTCTTCTCATTTAAGTGTCTTGTCATTGGATTGGCTAAAAAATACAACTCCACTGTACTGTTCAGTTTAGGTATAATACTGATGTAGTAGATGTATGCATAATCTCTGGAAACAGATTCTGCATTCGACAAGATTTTGGTATCAGAAGTATTCTGGTTTCAGTTTGTAGTCCGAGTAGTGTTTACCAGTCACGTTTGAGCGGGCTGTGTTGCTCGCTATCTTCCGACGATGATTTGGCTTTTTCATTAGCTGAAAATTAGCTCGTAAACTGACTCCTTGTGAAATGTACTCCATTCTTGCGTCTCAAATTGCTAATCGGACTGGACACAATTGACTAGCGCCGATAGCCAGTGGGTTTCGATATTATCAGCATATCTGCTAAAGGGTCATCTTTTAGAACCCGTAGTGCTATATGGCCATGCAGATGGTTTTGGTTATATTTTCCCAATTACTTGTTTGGAAATACCATAGATTGTATATAAGAAGTGGACATAGCCACCGTGACGTTACCCATTGGTTTGTGGACTGCCGTTTTGAAGCCTCGAGTTTGGCATTTTGGCCGTTGCCATCTTAGTTTTTGGCTGTCGCTTTCTTGTTTTTTTGCAACCAGAAGTTACACGAGAGGGTGGAGCTAAGCACAACCAAACGATGAATAAGACATTTTTCGCTGACCACAATGTTACAATTAACTTTCATGAACTGGAAACACACTGTGAAAGGGTTAAAGTTCTAAGACAAAAACACAGACAACTCCCAGACCGGACAACGCCGTGGTAGCGAACTGTCAATCACAAGTTAGCCACGCCCTGAAGCCCCCCCTGCTTTAGGGTCTATTTGACTCTAAATGGGACCATAATTTACTAAATGAACATCATGTCGTATTGAAGAAGACTTGAAACTAGCGATTAAGACCATAAACTCACGTTTACAATGTTTACTGAGGTAATAAATCAAGTGAGAAAATTCAGCATTGGCTTCACTTTCCAGACCCGGAAGGGTTGCTCACTGGGAGATACACTACATGGTCAACATGTGGAGACAAAATTATACCCACATGTAATTCCACTCTTCGGATACCAGGCTTTCTACCAGATGTTGAACCTGGCTGCCGGGATTTAATCCCATTCAGCCACAAGAGCATTACTGAGATCCAGCACTGATGTTAGGTGGAGGATCAGGTCTGACTCATAGTCGATGTTCCAGTTCATCCCAAAGGTATCTCTGTGCAGGCCAGTAAAGTTCTTCCAAACCAAACTGGGAAAACCATTTCTTAATGGAGCTGCACGGGGATATTGTCATGTTGAACCAAGTACTTACGTAAAGTACTTTACTGAAGTAACGTAGCCTACGTATTTTAACCTAAACCACAATATTTCACTACACCCAACCTTGTACTTTTGTTGCCTAAACCTAAGTGACGCCAATGGGTCCTGACCAAGTGTTCCAGTTGGAAATGAGAATGGGTCGTTGCGTGCTGATGGCTTGTTGGGGAAACGAAGGAGAAAGTGGCAATTCAGGATGTTAAATCCTCCTTACCTCTTTCAAATGTGCCTACAAATATCTTCCTCATGCGTTGGTGTGAACTGTTGGCGCGTAATTGACAGATACGGATCGTGCTGTCAAGAACTCCATATTAGAAAACATGTCATTATGAAATAATGATGGTTAAAAAAAATAGTGTATATCCCAAACCTTTCCCCTTCGTAATTATTTCCCAGAGGGCTCCAAACTAGCAGCTAATGCTCGGTCCATGCAGCAGGCGGATGGTGTTTTTTCCCGTATCTTTAACCGCCTCAACTTAAAATAGAGCCTGAGCTCATCTTTCAAGCTCACTTTGAGAGAGTCCACTATACCTGATCAGCTATCTGTATTGTGTTTAGCTCGGGAGCTTTAGCCCACGCGGATCTGCACTGCTGACCTAAGCTGATTTATTCAACACCTGAGTGATATAGGATCACACAGTACTGTATGTGCATCCACCCACTGTATTATTTTCTCAGTATGTTACATACACACTAAAAAGATGCAGAAGGAGTGAGTTGTTCATTGCGGAGCTCCATCCCAGAGGTTCTCATACTGTCAACAGATCAGATATGAGTCTCATTACAGCTTTACCTCAGGGCCTATCCACTTCTTACAGTGTCTCTGTTGTAAAAAAAATAATAAGTAATACTGAACATGACAAAGTCAGAACTGCATTCAAGGAAACATATTTTATCGACCCTTCGGAGGGAGATGTGTATTTGTAATAATCATTAAATGAGTTTTTAGGAATTATCTCAGGAAGGTGAATCTGTATCCATTAAAAAATAATTCTGGATAATTTTATTACAACTTAGATCTTCAACATCATTCTTATCAGTAATAACTAGGGGCTGTCAGCCAATTCAATTGCTTAATTGCAATTAACCACACATTTTTTTAATCTGTTCAAAATGTGCCTCTAAAAGGGAGATTTGTCAAGTATTTATTACTCTCAAATATGCTGCTTTGTGCAAATGTATGAATATATTCATTATTGGAAACCAATTAATTAACACAAAACAATGACAAATATTGTCCGGAAACCCTCACAGGTACTGCATTTAGCATAAAAAATGGCAAACTGCAGCCCAACAGGCAACAACAGCTGTCAGTGTGCTGACTTGACTATGACTTGCTCCAAACCTGCATGTGATTATCATAAAGTGGGCATGTCTGTAAAGGGGAGACTCGTGGGTACCCATAGAAACCATTTTCATTCACATATCTCGAGGTCAGAGGTCAAGAGACCCCTTTGAAAATGTCCATGCCTGTTTTTCCTTACCAAAATGTAGCATAAGTTTGGAGCATTATTTAGCCTCATCTTCACTCTGGCTTTAAAACTGAGTCCGCTACAACTTAAAATCTGAAGTTGCGTTAATGTGTTTAAGAAATTAGTGACAGCAGAATTGTGTAGTTACTGCAGTCCTCAACATATGTATTGGTGTACGATAAAAATCAATCACACTTGGCAGAATTGCTTTTATTCCTTTGGAATAAAATACATTGTGTTCTCGTAAAGAATTTCTATTTTGTTTTTTTGGGGATTTGCTAGTCTTGTCATGTTTTTGTCGATTGCATAAACATATGGTTGGCTTATTATACAGAGCAACATTCCCATCAGGTCGTGCGGCCTTTGCAGAAGGAAATTCTCTTTTTTGATTCCCTTTACCGCACTGCTACAAATGGGTTTGGCAGTGCTGCATAGCAGAGAATTTGGAGGTTGACCTTGAAAGATATTTCTTCTCTGGCGGTCATGTTCTGCCTACTTTGTGTGTCTTTTTGGTGGTCAAATATCCTGCAGTTATTTTGAAAAGTGATACAAATACATACACATACAATGTTTTCAACAATGTGATTTAATAAATTATTTAGAAATTGTTATTATGGATTGAAGAATACTTCTTACATCCGAGTCTTGCTCAGCACATACTCCCGGGTGAGTGGACTGAAAAAGACAGGCCGTGTCTTACGGGTAATATTGATTTGTGTTTCAATGAAGGAAAACTTCCTGCAAATATTGGAATATAAAATGTTTGTGTGTTGCAATAATGAATTTATTTTACGGTTTAATGCCTGTTCCTTCCTTCCTTCCTTCCTGTCTTTAAACAAGGACTTCCTGTACAGTTCAGGGTACAATCACATTTCACTAATCACTAATACACCAACCCGGTCTCACGGGAAGGTGTATAAATACCACGACACTCATGACACATTCTGCGTGTCATGAGTGTCCATAATAGCGTTTTTGTGTGCGATAGATTCTAAACCGTAGTAAGATGTATTGTAACACGTACAATTTGTTTTGCAGGTTCACTCTTCCAACACAATCTAAAGTTCAGCGGGGTTGTTTGGGAGTGAATTGACCCTCCTCTTCATGCTGATGAAAATAGATTGCCTGCCTGGTCCCTGCCAGTCTGAGCACCGACACTTGTCACATGAGATCTTACTCATATTTGCAGTGCAAAACCGCAATTTCATAGAATATGGAGTGCCGCCGGAGTCATACGCAATAATACTACTTTCCAGGCCGACCTATTTGGTCTCAGGGAACGGAAGGTTGTCGGGGTGAAGACTGTCGTGTTTCTCGTCCCTGAATAACCCCCAATATGGTCATGCACTCTGACACCATGATGACACACGTTGAGTGACAGCCAACCTCATATGCATAATGGGGCGAAAAATGCATAAAGAAAGGTAAAAATAAATGTATAAAGAAAAGAATATAGAAATAAATAAGTTTGGGGATGAGGGGTGAGATGCAAAGGGAGAATCGTGCAGAAAATAAATGAATAAATATATAAATACATACATTTTAAAATAAATATAAATAAAAACAAATTAAATAAATACATAAATAAATAAAAGGGAAAATTAAACAGAAGACTAAATAAATATGTGAATTAATACAAAGATAAATTAATAAAGAAGCACATTAACACAGACATGTCAATTTATGTCCCATTTTATCACTAGTTAATGGCTACATTTATTTTTAATATTATTTTTGCTACATTTGATGGCATATTTATTTATTATTCGAGTCAGTTATTTATTTATTTATTTTTTAATTTGGGAGGTTCCGTCCTCCACAATAATACCCACACGCCACCCACTCTTGGGTCTTTATGATCTTCAGAAAAAAAGTTATTGGAGAAATAAAAAAACGCACAAATGGAGGAGCCGGACCCCACCAGCCCATCAGAGGTTGGGACTGAGGTGTTGGACACGGACTCCTACGTTGACAGTGATTGGAACGACCAATTCATCCCAGTTAATACTTATGTGAAATGAAAAAAAAAAATTATTATGTGACTGAAAAATAAATTTGACATGGTTAATATTTTGTTCCCCAAAAACTGTAAACATTGCAGTTTGGGGCAAGTCATAGTCAAGTCATCACACTGACACACTGACAGCTGTTGTTGCCTGTTGGGCTGCACTTTGCCATGTTATGATTTGAGCATATTTTTTATGCTAGATGCAGTACCCGTGAGGGTTTCTGGACAATATTTGACATTGTGTTGTTAATTGATTTCCAATAATAAATATATACATACATAAAGCACCATATTTGCCCACTCCTATGTTGATAAGAGTATTATTATTTAATCTGTAAGAGTATTAAATACTTGCCAAATCTCCCTTGTAGGTACATTTTAAATGGATATAAAATGTCCGATAAATTTGGGATTAATCATGATGAATTAGGGACAATCCCGCGATTTATCGTGATTCAATATTTTAATCGATTGAGATATATACATATGTAGTGTGTGCGTGTATGGCGTTTTGTGTATAGGTTAGGGTCAGGAAATACCTTATAAGGGAACCCTGAGAAAGGCTGGTGTGTGTGTGTGTGTGTGTGTGTGTGTGTGTGTGTGTGTGTGTGTGTGTGTGTGTGTAGTGTAGATGTACTCTCAGGCGGATCCATCTGAATTATTGAGACCTCCACAGCGTGCTGTGTGTCTGTCAGCGGATCTGCCTGGCAGGCCCCGGCTCTATAAGCCGGTGACTCCTCCATCAGAGACACTGACGCAGAGCGGCCTT
>CAKALG010031420.1:0-12856 GCA_916700815.1 Helicolenus hilgendorfi | reverse complement strand
CTCTGGCGCGCTTCGCTGAGTACTTCCTCAAGCGCGACACTCCCTCTCCAGCAGGGATTTCCACACACCAACGGTTGAATCTTCCTCTGGGCCTCCATTGCTAACCATTAGCGGCGGATTAGGAGAGCGGGTAAACGGAAGAGGAAGGGCTCCGGGGGCTAGCTATCAGGTGGATTTCATAACTGACGTCCTCGGATGACCATCCAGGGTTAGAAAAGCAGCTCAGCTCTTGGTTTAAACTTGCTTATCAAATAAGATATGCAGTCAAAATGTATGCTAAAAGACCAAAAAACAACAAAAAAGTGGTCTTCACTATTTTCTTTAAAAGGCTGTCAAAGCCTTGAACTCCTCAGTCTGAGAGTGAACAGCTTTGCCTCGTGGCTGTCTTCCACCTCTGCATTAACTTCCATCCCGGCATTGACAGCGCCAATACATTACCAGAGCATAAAGGCAAAGTGGGTGGCTGAATTGATGGTCACGGCATCGCCCCATTTAACAAGTTCAGACTCTTTACTGACTTCACTGGCAGTTGCACTGGCACCTAACACCCCTGGCTTCCTCTTAATAAAAAAGCAGTTGGGACAGTGCCATGAGATTCTATCACCACCAGCTGGTAAACAAGCCAATAATGCTCAAATATATTTCCTCAGACGTTTAATCAGGAGATTAATTGAAAGCGTTATGAAAGAACCCATTTGCGATATGAAATAATGAGTGTGTTTTGAAATTATTTTGAGGAGCTGCCAAAAGAAGTAAGCACAATGAAGAAGTAGGTGCAATGACACTCTTAAAGTCCCCGTGATACAGCAGTAAGAGCACGGCTCTAGCCCTTTTGGTGCCCTATAGGCGAAATACGGATTTTGGGTTCAACCCCCCAGAACCTCAACCCCAGCCCCGTAACCCTCAACACACATCAGACATCACAAGCATCCCCTGCTTTTTGGTCTATTTGACTCTAAATGGGACCATAATTTACTAAATGAACATCATGCTGTATTGAAGAAGACTTGAAACTATCAATTGAGACCATAAACTCATGTTTACAATGTTTACTGAGGTAATAAATCAAGTGAGCAGTAGGCTTTTCCCATAGACTTCTATACAATCTGAATTATTTTTGCAACCAGAGGAGTCGCCCCCTGCTGGCTATTAGAAAGAATGAAGGTTTAAGGCACTTCTGCATTGGCTTCACTTTTCATACCCAGAAGTTGCAGCCTGATTTTAGCTCTGTTTTTGGTCTCCACCAAATACTTGGCTCTTTAGCAGCTATAGTGCTTCACTATGTTCACCTGCTAGTTGCTAACGTTTAGCGCTTGGCAGGCGGTAAGCGGGTTTATCTAAAATAGGTCAAATCAGCTCCCTGCTGCATCTGGAATTGACACTGTTGAGAGCTGTGAGACTGAACCAAAAAATTAAAGTTGTAGGCTGTAAAACCAAACAATGAGCTTAAAGGATGCTAGTTCTGTAAAGCTTAGGGGGAACTGCAGAGTCGGGTGTTAATTCTCTGTACATACTGTACATCAGTATGAGCAACACCTGTTACATTAGACATACCAACCCTGTCTCCTACAAATTTGGGTTCCCATACAACTAGTCTACATTCACAATTACGTTTCGAGGGAAAAGTATTTTCTCCCAGATTACGGTCGCAGTTTTAAACAGTTTTAAACACGTGGATAACGTTGCAAATTTTTTAAAAAAATGAAACAACATTTGTTAGGTTTACGCAACAAAACTACTTGGTTACATTTAGTAAAAAAACATCATAATTTGGCTTAAAATTACTATGTTTCACACGACTAGTGGTCTCCTGGGGGAAATTTTGTGTGCCCCATCCAGAATACCTCCCGCCCACTAATAGTGAGCTTTCTCGCTTGTTATACTTGTTATTATACCACATAACTTTTAATAAAGTTATTGTTCCACCTATCTTTCATTAACAATACACTACGTCACCTGCTGCTCTGAGCATTGCTCATTGTAGTATGTCACTTGCGGCCGTCCGCGGACTTACAAACGTATTTATGATACGTCAAAACAAACGTAATCCGTGACAAAATAAGTTTCCTTCCAAACATAATTGAGAGTGCAGTTTAGTTGCATGGGATGGTCATTTTTAGCAGATTTTGGCTGCACATACTCAACTAATCCATTGATGATGTAAAAATATTAGGGATGTATTTGCATCATGACCATAGTCTAAAATTAATTGCACATTTTTTATCAGTTCAAAATGTACCTTTTAAGGAGACTGGAAGTGGGCAAATATGCTGCTTTATGCAAATGTATGTATATATTTATTAACAACACAAAACAATGACAAATATTGCTCAGAAACCCTCACAGGTACTGCATTTAGCATAAAACAATATGCTCAAATCATAACATGGCAAACTGCAGCCCAACAGACATCAACAGCTGTCAGTGTGTCAGTGTGCTGACTTGACTATGACTTGCCCCAAACTGCATGTGATTATCATAAAGTGGGCATGTCTGTAAAGGGGAGACTCATGGGTACCCATAGAAGCCATTTACATTCACATATCATGAGGTCAGAGGTCAAGGGACCCCTTTGAAAATGGCCATGACAGTTTGTCCTCGCCAAAATTTAGCGTAAATTTGGAGCGTTATTTAGCCTCCTTTGCGACAAGCTAGTATGACATGGTTGGTACCAATGGATTCCTTAGGTTTTTCTAGTTTCTTCTTCACTCTAGCTTTAAAACTGAGCCCGCTACAACCTAAAAATCATAATATGCGTTAATGTGTTAAAGAAATTAGTGGCGTTAAAACAAATTTGCGTTAACGCGTTATTATCGTGTTAACTTTGACAGCCCTAAAATATTCCTCCAGACTCAAAAATTGGGTCAAACACTTACATGTATACATGGGTTTCGGGGTATACTGCTAGAACCTGTAAACCTGATCAAAAGATCCAGGTATACCTTCAGCAGAAGCTAACATTGTGACCACATCAGGAGCCCGCAGGCCTCGCAGCTAAGGTCCACTGAGGTGCAACCAAGCGAATCTGAACGTTGAGCCTCTATTTGTCAAGGAGACAATGCTCTGTTTTTCACACCGAGGTCACAGTTGCATGGAGAAGAAAGCAGGACCCCGCCAGGTAAATAGGATGTCATTGTCCCGCAACAAAAGCATAGTCTTAACCCTGTGACCTCATCAGCTTTGGGGAATGCTTCTCTATTCTCAGTCAGTCATCAGAAGAGGGAGCCTGGCTCTTTTGAAGACACTGCCTAGACACCACAGGTATTAGTTCCCCCAGGGCCCACCGGTGCACTTGCAGAACAGGATACAAGCAAACTGCAACTTGTGGCAACACTGGCGTTTGCTTTAATGGCCTTCAATGGAAGCAGTTATGACACAAAGAAATCTCTAACCTTTTGTGCTTCTGCTTTTATAGGGAGATAATCAGATAATCTCAACAGGTTACGAGACATGAGTAAATGTGCACATAAAATACCATTTCACCTTGCTATTAGATTAGTATACAGACACGTTTTTTGAAGGTTGTACAGAAAAACAGCGCAGAGAAACTTTCAGCTGCCCGTCTGCTTTCCTGTTCCTTTACTGCCCCACATTTCCTTCAAAAACCCATCAAAACGACTTTCAGAAAAATGCAGTATCACTTGTTCTGTGATCACGCTAATCTGAACGCTTTAGCAGATTGAGAGCTTCGAGTGCTGAAAGCAAAGGCAACTCAATCTTAGAATTTAAAAGGCTTTTTTTTTTGCCTCATACAGCCTGCAGCCAAATGGCACTTGTGTTCTGACACGGCACATAAACACACACAAAAGAAGTTATTAGCGTAGATGCAAATCAAATTACTAGCAGTGTAAACTGCTATTCCTCCCTGCACTTGGGCCTGTAATTACTCTGGCTTATAGGACTATAATGAATGCTAATGACACACTACTGCAAGGCCATCAGCCTAACACTTGTGTGAGGTTGGGTGATTTTCACTTAAGTTATGAAAGCCCCATTTTGGTCCGTGTAGTTTTCCCCTTCATTCCATACTCTCTGCAAGATTAAAGAGAACACGAATTTTAGTGAGAAACACTTGCCTGGAATATGTTTCAAGAGCAAATCATTTAAAAATTAAAGGCCATAATTGGATGCATTCAACCATATCATATATAAAGCATATTTTTGCATTTCAAAAGGGATTACAAATTCAACTACACAATGAGTCCTTGTGGAAATGACAACAGCTGCACATGCCTCAGAACAAGAATCTGTCAGTGTTCCTCACTGAATCTAATTTCATTGAGCCAATAACCATTTTTGCAGCTGGGAAATCAATACACAAACAAATTCCAACACTTTATCTACACAATAAAGATTGGCCTTGAAACTTCTGCATGTTAACTAAAAAATATGGTCGTGGTGTTTGGGTCTGACACATAATAAACAGCTGGCACAAACAAGTAGGCACAACAATTATAAAACTGGCAAATGAAGTCGTCAGCACTCACACATAAGTGTGTAACACTTTTAATGACGCACAGCGGCAGAAGGAACCGTTTCAGCCCAAGGCTTTCCTCAGCTTTTCAACAATTATTAATACAATTCATTGTGTTGCTTAACAGACAAAGTTGACATTATGCAAAGCCTATAGTGGGCCACAACTCAGTCGGTATGTTAGTGTAAAAATGAAGGAAGGAAGTCAATAAATCAACACTGACTTTTTTGTATTTTTGAGAGCTGTCAAAGTTAACGCAATAATGAAACGCTCACGTAAATTCGTTTTAACGTCACTAATTTCTTTGACCCATTAACGCAATTGACCTTTCGGAGGTTGTAGCGGGCTCAATTTTAAAGCTATAGTGAAGATAATGGCATCATAGAGAATGTAAGAAATCCATTGGTAATCCAGCTTGCCGAGAAGGAGGCTAAATCAGCTAAATTTTGGCGAGGAAAAACTGGTGTGCCCATTTTCAATGGGGTCCCTTGACCTCTGACCTCAAGATATGTGAATGAAAATGGGTTCTATGGGTACCCACGAGTCTCCCCTTTACAGACATGCCCACTTTATGATAATCACATGCAGTTTGGGGCAAGTCATAGTCAAGTCAGCACACTGACACGCTGACAGCTGTTGTTGCCTGTTGGGCTGCAGTTTGCCATGTTATGATTTGAGCATATTTCTTATGCTAAATGCAGTACCTGTGAGGGTTTCTGGACAATATCTGTCATTGTTTTGTGTTGTTCATTGATTTCCAGTAATACATATATACATACATTTGCATAAAGCAGCATATTTGTCCACTCCCGTGTTGATAAATACTTGACAGATCTCCCTTTAAGGTACATTTTGAACAAATAAAAATCAATCATCAATCATGTGATTAATTGTGATTAAATATTGAATCGATTGACATCCCTAAAAAAAAAGCAATGCCTACATGTGATCCCTGTAGTTAGAGAAGTTCGAGCTGATTTCCTTTAAAATGACTTTTATATATATAATTCACACAAGTAAAAGCCAAAGATTGGAACACATTCTGAAAAATAAGCATATTTTTGTTGAGCAGAAATGTTTTTTCTACTTTACTTTCCTGTTAATCATCTCATGACCTCTTAGATTCATTTTGGCTCTTTAGAAATAGAGTTTCATTGTGTTGGTAAACAGACAAAGCTGGCACTGTATGTAAAGCCAACAGTGGGCCATAACACTGTCTTAGAAAAAACTGCATCTAATAAAAAATACAAGCCATAAAATACATGAATATTTGCGACATGTCCAAGGTCTGAGTACAGACCGTTTTCTTAGGCAGCATGTCTTTATGCCGAAACAGCACATTAGTTTATCTTTTATATGCTTATTGAATAATATTGTAGACTTACTGATATATCAGCCACAACCTGGATTTTTTCCCCACAAACAGAAGAGCGAGCTGAAGCTCCCCATCAGCCGCCTGAATAAGGAATTTCTGATGACCTGAGCTAAAGGTCAGCAGTGCAGGAGAAATGCTGCAGTAGAGGAATCCAGGACAGCTAAAGTCTGTGTGGATGACCAAGAGATAAGGACTGTGAGGAAGTGGAGAGGACAAGGAGCAAGAGAGCATTCTGCATCACTGTTTTCTAGTGACACAAAAGCATCTGGACCGGGGAGAACTGGGAGGTTTTCCAGTACTATGCTGTTACTAAGAGGGATGAAGATAGTAGAGGCTGGTCAAGGAGAAGAGATGAGGAGTCTATATCATGTGCATGTACATTCCCAGCTTCCCAGAAAAAGCTTTGTAAAAGACACTGTCTACAGGGCCTTAATAATGGCCTAATACCATGACAATTACAAAAACATTCTGTGTTCCACCACAAAATTTCCCCAAGGAAACACACATGTGTAGAAAGAAGGTGTGACATGCAACAGAAATGAAATCGAGTGCAATCAAGTTTGAGTTTTTAACTAATGCATGCATCTAATTTATATAACCAAAGCCTAATTTTAACACTAAACCCTTGCTATGCCGCCCTCTTTTTTTTTTAGAGAGGTGGGGGACAGGAGATGTTCAGGTGTGGATAAACAGTCAACAGTAGATGTCACATAAAAGTGGTGTACGTCATCTGGAAGCTGTGAACCCGAAGATGAATTTGAGATGCAGCTCAGCACTGTGTGTCAAATTTTTCTAGTCATTAATATGAAATAAGAATTAATAAATTAAAATAAATTGTGAAAGAGCGTAGAACATGATGATCTAAGTTTGTGAGGGCCATCTCCATGCTCTATTATGTCTCATAAGTTGTTGCAACAATTTTGGTGTTGATACCATTTGTTAAAGAGATTTGGTGTTAAATTTAACCATTTTTTACCACTCAAGAATTGATAAAAAATTATCAATATTCCCTCTAAAATACCACATTAAGACACCAAGGAACACAAATAGAAAAAGCCATAGTTTTATTTTTAAGAGACTGGATGGAAATTGATACGTGTATTAATGACATGCTGAGCATCACAAAAAAAGAGGGAAATTTGTCTATTTACACGAATAAAATAGATACAATTCTGAGACTTTTTCACGAACTGCTGTGCGACTGTTTTGATTATGCATGAACCTTAGCAAAGATGTTTGAGTTGTTCCGGTAGGGTAATTGTGTTGTTTAATTGAGTATTTGCAAAACTGGCTCATGAAGTTCAGTGACTTTCGGTGTACCTCTATTAACCTATGAGCAATGACAGTGTTCAGCACATGGAGTAAATATAGTTTTAGTTTCTAGTCCTTGGTCAGGCGGTTATAAAGGCAGAGAAAAAGACTAATTAAAAAGACATATCAAGGTGAAAACAGCAAGACAAACGTTAGAAATAATTGAGAATCAAGAAGGTAACATCATTTCTGCTGTTCCATTTATCACTGAAAACACAATTTCAGCTTTGCTTTGAGTGATAATACAACATTTAGCACATTTACCTCGATGAATAGCCAAGGCCAGTAGCATCAGCACATCTTCTTCCTCCATCACTGCTGAGGAACAGGATGATTTTTTTTTCAGACCTCGGTGGACAAAGCATCCGGAGTAAATCTCAGATCAAACAACATGCTGAAAAGTTGGATCTCAAAATAAATAGCCACCGTCAAAGGGGTAGGAAAAGGAAGAGAAGATTGTCTCAAATGAAAGACACCCCATTGAAATCCTATTGAGCTATTTTCAGTGAGGCACCAAAAAAAGCGAGAGAAAAGAGTGCACTGGTAAAGGTCAGCGCGAACCCAGATCACAGAACCTGAAACATGGCACAAAGATAAAGGGCACAGTGAGAAATATATCAATTACGCCTTGACATTTTCCAGAGAGACAAAAGAGCCCTGTATAATACGATGGTGTGGCACTGTGGCCACTGCAGCCTCTTCAAAAGTCACTAACACTTTGGGCTGGGTTACATTCATATATTATATTAAAAATGCCTCAGTGCAAAGCAAGGAATTAAAACAGTTAATATCTTCATACTCTCAATTATCCAAATATCCAATATGTGTAAAATATCACCGCACCACAGGATGAACTTTTAATGGTGTATCTAACCTGGCTGTGCATTCAGATTTCATTTCAAAGAGGAAGTTTGTGCCTCAGCTTTATGCACATAGAATCTCAAACTTTTTTTTTTTTTCCATTCATTACATTCTCATGGTGGCCCTGCGAGTTGCTCATCCCCGACCCCTGGAGCCCCGAGTCACTGCAAGTTCAGACTAAATGCTTGCCATATCAAGAAGCTGCTGATTTGAGGCAGCAAGGCTGAAGATGAGCGATCATGATGTACTTCTCTCATTTAAAAATACCTCACTGTACAATATAAAACATTTACACACTAAGTGCTCTCTTGTTTCTTGCTACAAGTTACAAAAGTAAGTGTACAGTATGTGACATTGATACACAAATATTGTTGATTTCCTTTTATTTCATTAAGAATGAATCAATTCGCTTGCTACTGTAATCCAGGTACATTAAAACTGGCCATAATGCTACTTTACCCACATAAACGGCATACACACGCCATTAAAAAAAGTATGGAGTCATAAAAAATAAGAGCAGCATGTGACCAATGTGAGCATATAGAGACAAAACGGTTCTGAAAACAAACAAAAACCAAGATCAATTGATGTAGTTTTAAGACCCAGTTTTATACCAATTATCTGACAGTACACATTTCAGGCTTAGTCTCACGCATAGACTGTATATAAGAAGCGGACGTAGTCACCATGACATCACCCATTGATTTGTGGACTTTCATTTTGAAGCCTCGAGTTCAGAGTTTTGTCCGTCGCCATCTTGGTTTTTTGCAACCAGAAGTGACACGGGAGGGTTGAGCTAAGTACAACCGAACACTGAATAATACATTTTAGGCGACCAAAAAGAATAATTAATTAAAGAATTATTATGATGAACTTTCATGAACCGAAAACACACTGTGAAAGGCTTAAAGTTTTAAAATTCTAAGTCGAAAAAACCCAAACAACTCTTGGACCGGACAACGCTGTGGTAATGACCTGTCAATCACAAGGTAGCCATGCCTTAAATCTATGTAAGTATAATATCGTTATCATTATTTTATTTGTGGTGAAAACCGCAACAATTTGTTCGTGACTTCTGAATACTGGGACATTTGTGTGTTTTACAAATATTTGTCGGCACTCGTGACATCTTGGGAAACCGGGACTTCTGGTCACCATAAGTTAGCATGCCAGCAAACTGAGAGAGCTAGCTAGAACTAGCATGTTTCTGGCTGTGCTAGCGTGTTTCCACATTAGCTATATTAGCTCACCAACTAACCCTGCTAGTAGTCCCTACGCCACTAACTATTTTGCGAGGACATGCGGAGGAAATTTGCTGTGCCATTGTCTGTTGTGATCGGGTCTTGAGATATGTAAAGGCCCTGGCGCAAAAAAAAAAAAAGGTCAGCAAACGCTGCTTTGTTTCATGTACGTATCATAACAGAATGCTCCATGGATGACGTATTTTTTTGGGCCAACCAGGAAGTTAGCATCACCCTGGGTTCCCTCGTCAAAAAGCCAATGGGATTTTTCCATTGGATTTTGGATTATTGTAGAAAATAAGCTTTGTGGCAAACACACGTTTATGATTCTTACATGTTTTGTTCAGCAAGATAATCCTCACAAATGAACACCACTTTTATGATTTTTGAGGTGCAAAAGCAATCGTAGGGTATTTTTGGTTTATTTTATATCGTAGTACAAAATGTTAAAATCTCTTCAGCTTGTGTTAACCACAGATCTTATTTCAGGCATCAAACTAAAAACCCATTAAAAAAAACCCAGTGACTTCCAGACAAGGGAACCAGAAGTGCTAAAATGCTAACTCATTTCCATGTTTAGGACTCATTCCTTTAGCAATTCTACAACGGCTTGTATATCCGCGGTCCTCGGACTGCCAGTTTCTCTTTTTGAATGATGAATACAGATTATCGCCACCTGCTGATGTGACCAACCTGCAATGTGCAATGTGACTGAACCTACATGCTAACCAGCCATTGGCTGTAGTCTTTGCAATGTGTTCAAATGCAACTTGTCGGCCAAGACAAGCGACGTGAGGCGACGCAACAGTCGGCCTTCATCACCGCTAGTTCTTTGATGTCGGGTTGGTGTGTCTGGGCCTTAACATTAGGCCTACAAGTAGCTTTTGGAAACAATACCAGGCCACTGTGATCTGCCTTTAAACAACACGAAGAAGAAACAACAACATGCATTTCTACCTGGTTTCCATCCTGTTTTTGTTTGTTTTCATGTGGGGTTCCACAGTCAATGGCGGTTATTTTACCTCAGTCCCTTGAAGCGCTCTGTTTTTGATGGCTACTCCAAAATTGAGGTCGACTCCGAAACAAGGGGAGGCAGGCAGAAGTGAGGGTACAAAGCCCCTTTTGGAGGAAACTGCTCTTTGCTTTCCAGAATACTGTTTCTGGAAAGTGCTGCAACAGCTGCCACAGATAACAAGGAAGTACTATTTAATAGGTTTTCAATCTTTGTTTGCTTGCTTGTTGGGTTTGTACGCATTCACAGCATATTCATACTTACACTGATTTTTCAAATGCATGGCAGGCATGTACCCTGCATATTTTGGCTCATCCATTTGTCACACACAATATCTATGTCACTGCTGATCTCATTTTGACAGAACGTGCCGCAATTATGCATCTCGCCAATGCAAGTGACATACTGGATTTGTCAGTGATCGGCCCAGATGAGTTCTGCTTTATTTAAAGGGGGGAACATGTTTACTATTACCAGCGAGAATAAAAAAATCTCATTTAAAAAAAAATGAGATTCCTCATTAGAAGTACAGCTTACTTGGTTAGATTATATGTTAAGAAAAGAGATAATTTACTGAAGATATGTGAAAGCAGAAAGTATCTTACCTTACTAAACTAAATTAGAAGCGAGAATATTCTGTGTAATCAGATTCTCTGAGTCACATATAGTGGCTACAGGGCTACAGTATAACTGCATTCACTGACATGTGAAGGAACTGCTACAAAGATAATGTGTCTCAACCAGCCCTCCTCAGTAACATACAGTACAACACAGAGCGCATGAATTCATATTTAACACGTGTGTTATAAGCCTTGAAAGCTGCGATATGATGATTTGGCCTCTAAAAACAATGTAACAATCGAAACAATGTGAAATTGCCCAAGCATCTTGTATGAAGCTCAATATCATGTCAGGGAGGCACCTGAATGTTACATTATTCAACAATACGGCAAATCAAGCCTCTCTACAAGGCTGATATCTTATTCATCTGCTGCTCTGCGCTTCCTCAAGTATTTGCTGGCATAATTAGTTGGCATAATCAACACTGTACTGCTTTGTAGCGATAACAATGTTGTACAGTGCACATCATTTTGCATTTCTATAGACTGAATGGAGAGTAAGGGGGGCACCTCTCATTCAGACTCTTGTTCCCAAGCCAAGGTAAATCAATACAGCGAACCAAAAGATTACCGTATTGCTCGCACACAAGGTTGCCTGCAAATTATCTAAATTGCATGCAAATTCTTTCCTAATACATTTAAGAATTTCAAAACAATCAATGTGATTATAAACCACGGCTGTAAGGCATTCAAGGCCGTTCTTTTGGTTCCATCAGGCCCTGACCAGTCGTATTCATTGGGACAGCATAAATAGGCAGGTACAAACACAAGTTACCACATCAGAACACATACAATAACATGTCCAGTGAAAACAATAACAGTTTGAAGGGCTGTTCCATTTATTTGTTTATTATAATGTTTAAAAGAACAGTGTGTAACATTTTGGGAAATTTATTAGCAGAAATTTAATTTAATATTCATAACTATGTTTTCATTAGTGTATAATCACCTGAAACTGAAAGTAGTGTTATTATGGTAAGGATGACCTCTGAGCCATGCAAACGGCGTTACCACGGTTTTGCACTTGGCTGCTCATGTTACCACAGGAAAGGGAGGAGTGAGCGGAGTCTGCGAATCTACAACCACACCATGCCGCCAAATCCTACACACTGCACCTTTAATATTGTGCTGCAGCATCATGTAACTCACAGATTGGCAAATGTAAAAACAATTCTGTCTCCTATAAATTAAGTTTATATATTACTAAATTGTTTTAATCGTTGTGTTTTTAGTTACTGTAAATGTTAATAGACAAGTCACTGCAGACTTTTTCTGTATTAAACCAAGACCACAATCTTTACCTAACCTTGTGCTGAAAATGCCTAAACATACCCATAAAAAAAGTTCAGTAATGCTGTTGTAGATATAGTATTGCAAGATCGGGTATTTCGGTGTGAAATACATGTAAGTGATCATTTTACCAATAAGTTCAGCATCAACCTTTTAGTGATTTATCAGATATGTTACTTAACATTACTTATCATTATATAACTAGAAAACATAATCCGGCCGCCATTATGTTTCCCTCAAAACGTATTTGTTGTTGTCAATTAATTGTATACATAATTTCTAGTGGACTGGGTTGCAAATCAAATATTTGATCCCTGATATAATAGTCTCAGAGGGCTGGTAATGCCACAATCGGAAATGAATGACGACCACATACGGTTTTATATATTTAGAAACTTACATAAACTGTTTAGAGCTTTAAAGGTGCTCAATATGGAATTCAGAGCATATCTATTGCCTTCACACAGCTCTCAATATGGCAATGGCTGAGCTGGCGGCTAGCAGCTAATGGTGCTAGCAGCTAATGGTGCTAACAGCGCTAACAGTGCAAAAAATAGCAGCAGTGCTGACAGGGCTAATAGTGTTAACCTGGAGGGTGGATGCTACGCCCTCATGACAACGCCATGGGATAGGGGCGGCGTTATCAGCGATAACCGCCACATGTGCGCAGTG
>CAKALG010031418.1:0-13910 GCA_916700815.1 Helicolenus hilgendorfi | reverse complement strand
ATTAATTCAATTTAATTTAATTTAATATTTTCCTCAGAAAAAAAAATACAAATTCAGATTTAGTTGTTGTCTAATTTTCTAATGACAGATGTTATTGAGAGCAGGGTTATTATAATAAACTAAAACTAATATAAGAAGTGAAAAATATTATTAGTAAACTGAAACTAAATTAAAAAACGATATCCTTTAAGAAAAACTAAACTGAAACAATATTGCCTGGTTAAAAAAATTAAATTAAATTAAAAAAAGAAAGTAAATTCATTTCAGTTTTAGTTTTTAAGCTATAATAGCCTATAATGACGATGGAGACAAATCCCAAAGAAATGAGTTTACAGTAAAGCCGCTATAACTTTTTGCAGATTGCACTATCCTGTATGTTACTGGACAGGACTATAGCTTCATGGTGACTGATGGAGTCCAAAGGAATCCGTCCCCCAGGAGACACACATCAGGCTTTATAAATAACCACAGTGTGTCCTCTGAGGGTTGGGGAATGAGAGTAGTCAGTGGATAATGGAGAGAGGAAAGGAAGGCAGGGTGAGGACACAAGAGCAGAGGAAAGGAAGGAAGGAAGGGAGAGCTGGAGGAATTGAGGGAGGGAGGGAGCTTCTCTCAGAGAGCAACTCCCATCTGAGCAGTAATATTCTCACAGCACAACTCTGTGTGACATTATTAAATTAAACTGTTTACTCTTATTGTCAAGCACAGAGGAATGAGCTGTGGGAAACAAAGATCCCCGGAGAGGTCTTGCATGCACGCAGACATACAGGCGTACATGCACGCCACGCACACACGCCAAGGCAGAAATATATAGGGAGAAACACACAGTACATACACAACACTGGCACGCACACACGCACACTGGCAATTTCCCAAAACAATCTCTACCCACTCGCCCTTCATTTCGCAGTGTCACTCTGCATGAAGTCACGCTCGCAGCTGCGGAGGGCGCTCCGCATTAAGAGGGCGGGTATAAATAAACAGGCAAAACTGTGGGACGCACTCGCCACTCTGCCGTGAGCAGGAAAACGTCTTTCACCGTGGACACTGATAGACGTCGTGCTTTCTCAGCTGCTCAGTTACATTGCATGCCGTTTCTCCATAAGCACAAAACATCCTCAAAACAACCAGCGTGTGGTATAAAAGAGATCCTTTTTTTCTTTTTTGATGATGAATCATATGATTAAATTTAGCATCGCTATGTTAAGTGTTATATTGGCATGAACGAAATGGTATTTGCAAAATATGAAGGTGGAAGTTAACTGTATGCGTGCTGTCCTTGTGCTGCTGCAACAACCGAATTTCCCTGCTGGGAATCAATAAAAGTTTATCTCATCTTAATTGTTGCAGCTAACGTTTTTACTGTCCATCTTTAATCTACACTTACTGCTTTGGGGTGGCCCTTAATATGGCGAAATCTCCCCCAAAACAGAACAAGGCTGCAAGGGCCGGAAAGACTATGAACCTCTACTTCCTCAAAAAAAATAGACCACTTTCAGATGCAGTCACAATACAATAAAAATCCCTGAATAATCACTATGCATGCACACTCATATTATGGCATAGTAACGACTGTACCACAGTTCAAGTACTGACACTGTGCCAATATCTCATGATATAGCACTCCTGCACGTTTCTACTGATACAAGTATTTATAACCACAAGTCACTTTGTTTTGCATTTGTGTAGCTGTCAAACATGTCATCTTGCAAGGACTGTCCGAGGCCTTTCTGTTGCTCCGTTACAGGCGAGGGAAGTCACGAGTGAAACTGGACAGACGTCAGCAAAATTCTTCACAGTTGCTAGCAGGAAGTGGTTGAGTAATAATCAACTGGCACTTTATGGAATAAGCCTTTTTTTAATGAATTATTTATCTATGTAATCTCAAAGTAAAACTGTTTTCCCCATAGATGTCTTACTGACTGAAGACAAATGTTAATGGAACTGCATTATGATACTAAGAATACACTTAGAGCCTTAATATGTGTGCCCACGATCACTGTGTCCCTCTGTGGCAGTCTACGTAAAGCATCCACTGACCTCTTCATGCACTCACTGTTGTGTTTGCTTGAGAAACACAAACACCCACACACAGCCTGATTAGCTTGCATGTGAGCGGTTCTCACCTTGCACGATACCCCAGGGGTACTGTCTGGCTCTCACTGTTTTGTTCCCGACTTTGACCTCTTCCACGCTCCCAACCACAGCAAAGGGCAGATGGGCCTGCACAGGAAAAAAGATGGTGGAGTGTTAAAAGGGTCAAGAGGCCACAGACGTAACTGGAGCCATTAACAGGAGCCGAGTCCCAGCGTCCTCTTTCTTCTGGGTTACGCTCTCTTAATGCCGTTATTCTTTACGGCACAGAAACCATTTCACAAGACACCAACATGTACAAATAACACACCAAAAAAAAAAGGATAAATGAAAATGAAGTGTTTACCTTCAAATAAAACTCGTATAAAACTCTCTTATCTTTCACAACCAGACCACACCAGAGTGAAGTGTAACCACATTGACATATGAGCCTCACCAGAGCGGTGTTTTAAGTTTTAACATGTGGCTCGGTCCGGGCTGAGAGGCCTATTTTGTTGAAGTGGTAAAACACACACACACACTTTCTTATTGCTCTCAGAGCTACTGCGCCTCGTTAGCATCGACTGTGAAGCATCATGGGGAAAACATGCCCGATACGCAACCTCAAAAATTAGGCAGCGAGTTGAAACCAGCTGGTTGGTTGCAGCTCAGAGGAACAAGCTGGCGAGTGTGGGCGCTGATGTAACCGACTATGAATAGATGGGGATACTGTACGAGGACTCAGTCTGGGAAAACCAAATGAAGTCTTATTTATCCATGAGAGAATTTACTGTTTGTGCATTTGTACATGTGTGGGCGTGTGTTTGTCCCCATTATAAAATCAGAACTAAAAAGGTTAAATATGGAGAAAATGTATTTGTGCTTGCTGCTTGAGTAAAAGTCAAAAGCATATATTCAGTTATATGTCAGTATTTCTAAATAACTGGTTTAGTTTGACAAAGGAAAATGTACAAATGGACATAAAGCCAGTTGTAGGAAAACAGGTGCTGCCATAAAATCTTTTTATTATGGAAAGAATTGAGGAATGGAGAACTGGTGCAATCAAACAGAACCTGTATTCATACAGTTTTGTGTAAAACTATGCATAATGTTTGCATATACTGTATATACTGCATATATAATTTGGACTGGTTTTCCCCTGAATATACTGACAGATTTGTGGGATTGCAAAGTGTCTAGATAAGAGAAACAACATTACTTTTCAGCACATATTCAAAACGATAAAATGGTGTCAACACCTGCTGCTGTTGCCAGATGTGTAACACATGTGGTCAGTGTAGTCAGAGATAATCCTTTTTAATCCAACAATGTTGAGAAGTGTCACAAATCTAAAGAACAAAGCCATCATTTCTACTTATAACACATTATTGTTAGTTCAAAAACACATTTTCTTGTAAAAGTAAAAAGTAGGGCTGACCCGAATGCTTCAAAGCTTCGACAATCGGAAATCAACCTTCAAATCAGTATTCGAATGCTTTGTTTGTTTGTTTGTTTTTTTATATATAAGTATGTACTAATAAAGTATAAATCCCCAAATAACCCATGAAATAAGGGATAATCCCACAACACTATTCATATTCAACATTAAAAGGAATTTACACAACATGACTTACGTTCATGGAGGCATTGATCTCACTGACGGTTTCGTCGTCTGTCGGGAACTGATATATCTGGACGCCGTTGCTCACCAGCTCGCTCATAATCTTTATTTTGAATTTATGGAGCTCACTCTTGGAGATTGTGTCCGCTTTGGCAATGATGGGAATTATGTTTACCTGAGGAAAGGATGAGAAAAAAGAGATTTAATAAACAAAAGTTATTAAATGTGTAGAGCATCGTCCTCGTTTTTATGGTCGAGTCTGCCAAAGATATGTGAGCACTCCTGTATCGACAGCTGCGTATACGTGTAGTTCATTATGTAATGGGTTTTCTTAGGCTGCTCTGACACGCGTCTTCATGACAGGACAAAATGTACCTGTCAAGCTCAATATGAGGAGAGCAGATGCACAATGAGAATCAACACAATGTTTTCAGCGAATCACAGATTAGAGCAATTAACTTCCCCATGTCAGCGGGTCATGAACAAACACTGTGAATGAAGCTCAATTAAACACACTGAAGACCTCATTAAAAACAGAAGTGCGTTGCTAAATATGGCTGAGAAGGCACACAAGAGCATATGTACAGTGAATAAGCTCAGTCAGAACCCCCGACAGATACATAAAACAAACAGTGATTATGAAAACAAACCAGGCTCCTCGTCTCCAATCAGCAGCAGATGTGCAGAAATAAACACAGTTTGTCTGCATTCCTCTGTACGGCTGCGTTACCCCAATCACTAACCGGGAGGACGAAGAGGATCCCCACAGATTCATCAACTCCGTAGTGTGCCTCGGAGCAAGAGCCGGAGCTTGTTAGGAGTCAAATTACAGGCTCATCATACTTTATTGGATCATTAATTTACAGCAGGGCAGCCGAGTATCGTTGTTTTAACCCTTATTTATCAAACCAGGTTGGCTAATCACGATCCAGTGCTGACAACCGCCTCAGTGAGGAGGGAGGAGGACGCAGCGATATTTGTTCACTTCCCACAACCGGATTTTCCCAGCTGGCCAAATAGTTCTCAGTGTTTGTTCAGAACAACTAAGAGCACCAGATGGGTAGCTGTAACCACATCAATGCAGTTTGCATGTAAGATGATCAGTGAAGAAAAAAACATTCACATAGACTGATATTTCTGGCTTTTTTATTTTTTTTTTATAATCGTACACGGGTCAAACATCTGTATATGAACGGATAGAGGAGAGTGTCAGAGGAAATATCAATCCTTGTTTGTCAAACGACCTCTACAAACTGACTCCTCTACATCCTAATATTAGATAATCAACCAGTAATGATTTCCTCCTATTCAAGAAAAAAACAAAAAAACGAAAAGACACCTCCTCTTCAGACCCTCATCTCTCATCCTGCCTTCATCCACCACAAACCAAACTCACTCTGGTAGGCCTTCAACCATCCTCTGTGGGGAGGGGTGACTCAAACCCATTTACAAGAACAACACCATTGTCTAGCCTTTGACAGCAAACTCTACAGGCCGAGGTTGTTTCTGGTCTGCTTCCCTGGTTGTTCCTGTGACAGGGCTATCTGGCAGCAGACAGGACAGCTCCCTTCATTTATCTTTAGTTTCCAGATAGAAGCTCATATTCACACACAGTAATGCTCCCACTGATGTGATTACATCTCAGCACGGAAATAAAAAAAAGCGATTGTGGAATTAATAATACTCTGATGAAGATTGAGCCTCTTGAAATTGCCTCTCATGCCAACGAAATGTATTCATTGTAAGCCAAATGTTTGGACTTGGATCATCCATTTTATCATTTATGCTGTGCTGAATACAATTGGTTGATTAATTAATCATTAGAAATGAATGAACAACCACCAGTTCCAGCTTCTTAAATGTGAACATTTGCTGATTTTCTCAGTTTTATAACAGCACAGTTTTAGGTTTTGGACTGTTGGTTGCACAAAATACAAATTTGAACCTGTCACTGTGGGGTCTAGGACCATTTTCAGTATTTTTGACATTTGACATACTAAACAGTGAATCAGTTCATGGAAAAATAATCAGTATGATGAATCAATAATGAAAATAATCATTATTGAAGCGCTAATTTGTTTGTGTCTTCTGTATCTTCTATCACGATATAGATTATTTCATATCTTGATAATGATATACATCATGACACAGCATGTTTTCTGGTAGTTCAATAAATAAACATATGAAACGACCACGTGGCAAGGCCTGTTTTTACTCCTGTTGTAAGTTAAATACTTGACAAGTGAAAAGTACGGATTATTTTCTCATTTTAAGAACTTTAGTGCAAAAATGCACATATCAAGTGAAATTATGAAGAAAAAAATTCATTCATATTTCCATTTATACGCTGACTATTGATTGATTTGATTGATTTAACTAAGAAAGAAATTTGAGTTAGTAGGTGCTTATTATCAATTTAGACAACATAATTATGTATCACGATATCTCGACATATGATTTTATCACGGTACGATTCATATTGAAAGATGATAAAGTACCATATTGAATTATCGCCCAGTCCTCTTTGTGACATAGTCAGGCTCTTGTCTAGGCCTGTAGAAGCAAAGCAGGTACTTCTGTGGTATATCTGTAGCCACAGAGTTCAGAAATTATAGAAATAAAACTGCCAAATGTGCAAAGACTGATAGTATGTGGCGAGTCGCTGCTGCAAATATTGCCTGCAACACATTATTATTTCATCTAGAGAGAGACCACCGCTGCATAAAACACCCCATCAAGCCTGTAAAACAAAACAGCGTCACATCCACACTGCGGTCACTCAACACTGGCTCGCTTTCAGATAAAGCAGCGGTCATATTTCACGTAGTGGAAAGACTGCTGGGACAGAGCCACTAGGGGTCAGAGCGCTGTTCACCGTGGCCACCCACTCACTGAGCCCACTGTTGTACTCACAATGCTGTAAATCACTTTGGATAAAAGCGCCTGCAGCCACCATTGTTGTTATTTTACACTTTCTGGCACCGTGGAAAATGAAAAAAGGCCTGTGTGTAACCAAAATGTCCCTAACAGACATACCTGTAGTTCACAAGGAAGAGGGTTTGGTTCATATGAATGCAAGAGGAGATTTAACTGAGGTAAGCTGCTTTGCTTTCACTCATATTAGGGGAGAGTACAGCAGGTAAGCTATATTATAGCTGCTCATGTTCATATAAAGATAATATATTTAGCTCAGGTAAGCTACCATGTCTTGCTTTAAAGCAAGGGGTACAGAGAGTTGGCCGCGGTGGTTTGGATGGCATCAGGAGACAGTTGGCAAGCGCAGGGTGCCAGGGTTTGATCACTATGTTGGCTGGTAAAGACGGCGCAGAGGCTCAGTGGTCAGCGCTGTCGCCTCGTAGCAGGAAAAGTGCTCAATTTGGATCTTGGCCCTTTTCTATGTGAAGTCCTCTCTGTTTAACAGGATTCTGGTCCATGACTTTAGCCTTAGAAATCCACTCGGTCCTCATTACTAAGTAGTAAGGATACTAGAATGGGAATAAATTACAAAGTATAACAACTTTATTAAATAGGGCTGTCAAAGTTAACGCGATAATAACAACGTTAACGCAAATTCACTTTAACGCCACTAATTTCTTAAATGCTTAAAAATCTGACATGATGCCTGAGGCTGTAGCGGGCTCAGTTTTAAAGCTAGAAAGAAAGGAGGCTGAATAACGCTTCAAACGTACGCTAAATTTTGGCGAGTAAAAAAAACTGACTTGGCTATTTTCAAAGGCGTCCTTTGACCCCTGACCTCAAGATATGCGAATCAAAATTAAGTCATTGTCAAGTCAGCACACTGACAGCTGTTGTTGCCTGTTGGTTCTGAGTTTGCCATGTTATGATTTGAGCATATTTTTAATGCTGAATGCAGTTCCTGTGAGGGTTTCTGGACAATATGTGTCATTGTTTTGTGTTGTTAATTGATTTCCAATATTAAATATATACAAACATTTGCATGAAGCAAGCATATTTTCCCACTCCCATGTTGGTAAGAGTATTCAATACTTGACAAATCTCCCTTTAATGTACATTTTGAACAGAAAATGAGTGATTAATTTGCGATGAAGTGAAATATTAATCAACATTTATATTTAGTGAATGTAAATACCATCGAGACCTACGAAAAGTTTTTTTTTTTTTTCTGAAAACTGTCCCTTGAGAGTGACAGTTGGCTGAAGTATCCGGTCATCGTTTTGAATCGTACCACCACCAGGAGACATTTGGCAGAGATGCGCAGTCGTGCGTTGATAGTTGGCAGAGGTAAGCCAGCAGGTTTTGGTAACAAGCTGACCATCTGCTTTGCTCTGGATTCATTATCACTGCATCAGCAGACACCAGCAGGGCTGAAGCTGCCACTTTGTCATTCACACAACAGTGCGATCAGTAGTTAAATGTATACATTTGACTGATGTAACAAAACTCCGTCCATCAGTGAACATTAAGGTGTCGTGACAGGATGTAAGCAAGCATATATACTAAGGGTGGGGGAAAAAATCGATACAGCATAATATTTTGCATGGCAATGTTGTATCGATACATGGACGGCAAGTATCGATCTTTTATTGTATATAAACTATTAACCTTTTAACAATCACTATTCTGTCTTTCAGAGGTTGTAGTGGGCTCAGTCTTAAAGCTAGAGTGAAGATACTGGTAACATATGGAACTAGAAAACCTAAGGAATCGGGGAAAAACGCTAAATAATGCTCCAAAGTTGCGCTAAATTTTGATGAGGAAAAACGTCTACGTACATGCAGCTTCCTCATTTTAAATGTTTATAGACATCCGAGACGTCAGTATCATCCTTCTCGCCCTCAGGTCAGAGACACACAGTTCTTTCACTTGCATTTTAACTGCCTCTTTCTCTGTCATTTCTTCTCTTCTGGGCTTTGTGAACATGTGCTTTGAGGCTCTTTTCTCTTCCTGAAATTCCACACTTCCCACACGTTGAAACCAAGACCCGGGATCGAAAACCACTGAACGGTTTAAGCCGTTTATCACTGAGTCGTTTTCCAAAACATCTTATCAAAATGTCAACATGCTGAATTTATTGAAGTGTGTTATCAAGCATAAAAGAAATCATCTATATCAATGCCATATATGTATAGAAATCATATATATTCATGCCTATATATGTCTTTGAATTACAAAAAAAGGGATCAAACTTCAACTGGAAAATTCAAAGAAAACTGCTGACAAAGAAAAAGATTTCCTAAATATTAAAATATAAATAATACAATCGCAACAAATACAATACGGCTCCAATTTAGACCTTAAAATCGGCAATCTTGCCCTTTCTGACTCTGTCCTCCCCGCTAAAATCACTCTCTCCCCCCTTCTTTCACGCTCCTAGTGCTGCTGTGATGAAGTTTTTTTTCCACCAGTTGTCCAATTGAGGCCAAGCCAGTGATTGTGTCTCCACTGAGCTGCACTCATCGGATGTTTGGCAAAACACGGATCCACCGACCAATAATCTGTGCAGTAATACTCACACATGAGCAATGAAAAAGCCACAAATCAATGCGGCTATTGACTGGTGTACAATTGACCTGTAAACCACAACTATGTCGAACTGGAACTCAGTATTAGTAAGATGAGCATGATGAGGGTGTATTTTAAGGTTTTTTTAATGGTTTTTTTTATCCTATATACAGTTTTATATATTATATATGGCAATTCAGAAAGAGGGATGGACCTTAACCCAGCAAATCAAACATCACTTGCGAAAAACACGCAACATGTTGGTGTTTAAGTGTAAAACTACTCATATAGGGCAGGTTGTGTGAACTTTTCTTGAAATCCTGTACGACAAAATGGAAGCTTGCACATTCACTGCCACATTTTTCTTTTTGTTTCCTTATTCTTTTGGGACACAGAGAGTCCACACCTCAACAAAAAGATCAAGGATCTCCACGTCTCAGTGAAATGCACACGGGTCACAGTGAAAAGGAGGTTGGATTTCAGCAACACTGATAGTTATTCACAGACAATGGGAAAGGAAAGGGAGTGAGTGCGCTTTTTGCCAAAGGGGGAAGACCAACAGCAGATGGATGTGTGTTTTTGCGTTTACCTTGCTGTCCAGTTTTTTCATAGTGACGAGGTCCAGGGACTTGAGGGAGTGTCCTGTCGGGGCGATGAAATAAAGGCAGATGTGGATCCGGGTGTCGTGGTAGTTAAACAGCGAGCGCTTGATCTTGAGCTCTTCCTGGAGATAGTTTTCAAACTGAGTGTCGATGTAGTCAACGATGGGCTTGTAACTGTGGAGACGGGCAAAGAGAAACTGTGAGGATTTACGTCTGTGGTTACAAGCATAAATATTTGTCTTCTTATTCACGCGTTTGTAATGAATGTAAAAAGGAAATATGGACTTGTCACTGGGGAAATGAACGAAGACGGTTATGTTTTCAGTAACTGTGTGATCTGATTCTGTGCCAAGATCACAGCTTTGAGCTGTATAGCTTAGTGCTGCGTGAAATTTGTGCTCGGTTTATGGGAGTCTGGTTGAAACAAATCACAAGAGGCTGCAAAACATCCCGTCCTCTCTCACACTGCTCCGATGGCCTTTATGGCCTACAGTGTCACCAGGAAATCAGAGAAATTAGGAATGCGTGTGTGAAAACATCAAAGTTTAAAGTAGTATTTGCTCATGAGCGTTTTGCATGTCTGGCTAAACAAACAGGCCGAGGCAGACAGGTTATGTCAAATTCAACACAATTCTGAAAGTCCAAACATACCACAACACCATGTATGAGCTGTGTTGCTAGAGGGGACTAAAGCCCTGATCAGACAGAGTGCGTTTTAGCAGCCTACGGCAGCTTTTTGTAAATGTTTTCAATGAGAGTGAAGTGTTTTGCACGCTGCTTTTGTGTTGCTCTGGGCTTTGCATTTTTACAAGAGCGCCCTGAACGTCTCGAGTTGAAAAAAATTAAACTCGGATCAGAAAAGCACCCAAGATTATTCACGTTTTTTCTCATTGTGCTGACTTTTGCTGGATACCTGGAGCTATATGACTTTACCAACCGTAGTTACCGTGATCTGAACAGAAAGCAGCAGGAGCCAAATTAGAGCGGTACCTGAGATTTCAGATAAATTGTTTTCATCAATTTAAACTGCACTTTGAATTATTAGGTAGCGTACAGTTCATGGTTTGTGTTTTAAGCTTACATTAGCACTCAATTGGTGGCTGCCTTGTTTTAATTTTTTTAAACGCTCTGTCTGATCAGGCAACAAAAAGGCAGCGCAGTGCGACTCGCTTTTTCCACCAGCAAAACATGCTGAGTCCGATCGGGGCTTTACTCTGACATGAACCAATACTCTTGGGAAAAAATAGATCCAAACAAGACTTGCACCTCAATTAGGGCAGAATGGAACTGCTTCTGACTCTGCACAATTTTCTCACTGCGGTGATTATCAAGTTAAATGTCAAGAATTATTAAACATCTTTTATTAAAATGATATCTCATCTTTGTTAATGCAGCAGTACGGTTCGTCTCTGCATACCCAAAAGAATGATAATGTTAGATCATGAGACAGTTTGAAGAACATTTACGCTGCATTCACAGCAAGTTTGTTTGCAGCAGTTTATTTGAGTCTGCAGCTTTAACTCATTTAGTTTGCCTTTGGAGAGATGAGAACGAGACCATTAGCAGCCAGCCACATATTTAATAAACTGCATCATAGCTCTCTTTCAAGTGAGGTTGTGCTTCATCAGTCACCATAGATACAAGTCTAACAGTCATAGCTTGGTTCTCACGGCGTCACTTGGCAATGGCGCTATCTACTGTTGTGATAATCTGTGTTTGAGATGCTCAATAAATTCCCACAATTCCACTAGGATCGCCTCCAATTCATGACTAAACAACGGCATTGCTGTGGTTGTCAAACGGATGTGCATTGCTTATGTTATGTTGCTATATTTGGGCCCAACAACGACCACCTCAGCCTCATTGGTTGCAGCTGGCATCACTTCTGCTTTCACATTTCCTCCGGCTCTCACTGGCAAGACTGGCAAGCAAACGTGTTTGAAAACAATTGTAGAAGTGAGCCATGTCATACATCTGAAACACTTCCTGAATCTACATCACATCACATACCCAGCTGCTCAAACGGAAATTATCAGGTCTACAAGAAGTGCTACAGTAAAAAGTGCCCCTTACAAGAAACAAGTCCCAAATGCACGGTTTCAGGATTATAAGGAGACAGATCTTTACATTTGATAATCAGCTGTTTCTTTGTGTGCTCTTAACTGGTAACTAATTCATTAATTTAACAGCCGACTATACTGGTAAATTCTCAACAGCAATCTTCCCACATTTTACAGCTCAGAGTGAGACACAAGTCCAAAGAAATGTATTCTATATCGTCAGCCAGCACCATGTTTACAGTCATCTGTCCTCTCCCTTCACATCCATCTTCAATCTTCTCTGAGGAATGCACCACTCTGACCTTTTGAGGCTCTCCCAGTGTGCATTTACAGTCCGCTGCAGGGTCCGTCCTTCAGCATGTTGGTTTATATGGCCCATAGAGAAAGCTGCTATCAAAGGGCGTGAGAGTGCTGCTTGCTGGCTAGGTCACTACAAGAACACTCCATTCCACAGCTGCATGTTAAGAAAAAAAAAAATCAGCTATTTCCTCTTTATTGCTGTCCAACCTCAACTTATTTCCATCCTACAGAGAAAAACCAAACCTGGACCGATATTAGTTTGTGTCTGTTTCTCTCATTTGTATCCCAAGGCAACAACATCGACCTAATTTGGGCAAAACTATGGCGTTGTTCACTTGGAAATAAAAAAGGAAGGTTTGGATAAGAATTGACAGGAGGATCTGTCATTGCAACAGTCAGGAGTCAAATGGAAAACACACTGAAGGTATGTGTTTTATGCATGTGCTCAGAGTACCAGATGAAGGGGATTTGACTCGTAGGACAATACAATGAGTGCTGTTTATCGGAATTAGGGCTGCCCCCCTGCTAGGCTTGGTTTAAATTATGGAGTGGATGGTTTTGGTGAGTAGGAGGTTAAGTATGGCTTAAAAACTGGGTCAAATTAGGTTGAAAAGTGTTAAAATATATCCATAGTTTCAAAAGTGTAGCAGAACTTTGTTTTTTTTTCTCTATAGTTTCTACTCTTATACTATTTGTATATCCCTCTTTGTGCTGCTGCAACACTTGGATTTCCCCTCTGAGGATCAATACAGGCTTATCTCATCCCATCGATCATCTCACGAACTCTCAGATTTATCTTGTGACCACCCCTAGGTTGGGAACCGTTGGCCTATACTATTTAACTGTATATAAAGTAAGGCTGCAACTACCGATTATTTTCATCGTCAATTAATCTGATGATTATTTTCTCGATTAACCGATTAGTTGTTTGGTCTATAAAATGTCAGAAAATGGGGAAAAATGTTGACCAGTGTTTCCCAAAGCCCAAGATGACATCCTAAAATGTGTATGTATATATATATATTCAGTTTACTGTCATAGAGGAGTAAACAAACCAGAAAATAGTCACATTTAAGGAGCTGAAATCAGACTTTTTTTTACTTAAAAAATTACTCAAACCCATTAATCAATACACATATACAGTATAATGATACATAGCTCACAAGGGCTTTTATCTGCAGAGAAAGTAGTTTTGCTGATAATACTTCTGTACTTTTACTTAAGTATGATTTTGAATGAAGGACTTCTTCTTAAAATGGAGTGTTTTCACATTGTTTTTATTAGCACTTTTACTTAAATTAAAGGATCTGAGTGCTTCTTCCACCACTGCGATGGCTGTAGCTCAACATGTAGTTAGGAGCAGCTCCCCACTGAATAATCTTCACTGAAATGCTGTTGAAACACATTATTCACATCTCGACCACATCTCTTTTGACCTGCACATCAGCGTCAACCATCTCATCATGTCACTGTCTTAAAAATCATCAATTATCATTTCATAATCCTCACCTATCATCTTTGTTGATCTGATCACCGAAGCCAACGGTGTCAACGATCGTCAGTTTGAATTGGACGTTGCTTTCTTTCAGGTCGTATGTTCGCGGTCGCAGATACACGCCATTCTGATAATGGCTCGCCTCTTCGTTCTCGAACATGGTGTTGAAGAGTGTGTTCATTAACGTTGACTTGCCGATACCGGTCTCCCCTGTGGGTGGGAGGAAGTAGAGAGAGAGAGAGTTAAATTACTCCGTCACCGGGGAGTAAATCATC
>CAKALG010031415.1:0-12486 GCA_916700815.1 Helicolenus hilgendorfi | reverse complement strand
TCCGGGTTGTTCCGAGTGACGCGCTGTTTGCACACGGGACACGTCTTCTTGGTCTGCGTGAGCCACGGGTCTACACACTTGCAGTGGTAGGCTGACAAGCAGAAAGAGTGGTAGTGAGAAACAAGGAGTGCAGTGCAGGAGGAATTGGCAATTTCAAGTTTGGAGGAAAGGGGATGTTGCTTTATGAACTAGGGCACATTCATGCATATTGTGATCAAATAGTACAAAAACTTGTAGCTGCAAGTGTGGTAGATGTGCACACTCTGTGTATCAGGAGAGGTATTTTGGGTAACACTTTATAAAAAACATAATTTATATATGGTAAATTGATAGTTAATTAAACTTAGTTAATTTAAGTTAACAAGCAATTAAATGATAATTTACTAATTATTATTTATTTATTTAAACAGTTTATTGTAACACACATTATAACATTTTATGTAGTATATATAAGTATTTGTCAACGATTATGAAATCATTTGTAAACCTTAAAGAAATTGTTTGTAAAACATCTATAAATATTACATAGACAGATATTTGTAGCACTTTGTTAATGGTTAATAATTGGTTTGTAAACCATCCATACGCATTATTTAAATAGCTATTATAAAGATTGTTTGTTAATAAATATTTTGTAAAGCACCTATAAACATTTAGGTAGATATTTAATAATTTGTCAATGGTTAATAATTGATTTCTGTTCCATCTATCTATTTAATGTTTATAGATAATTTCCAAACAATTTCTTTAAGGTTTACAAATCATTTGTTAATCACTAACAAATACTTAATATAGTATATAAAAAGTTATAATGTGTACAACAATAAACTATGAATAAATACATTATAAATGTAATCGGAATGTCATTTTTATCGTCTCTTATCAGCTATGATACATTATAGAATTTATAAACAACTTATTTCAGATTACACAAACTAAACCAAACATTTCATTTTTTGTCAACTGTAAAATAACTATTAACTAAGTTTAATCAACTATCAAATTTACCATTTATTAATGATGGATATAATAAAGTGTTACCATATTTTGCACTGTAACATAAAAATTTCATAATAACAAAATAAGACCATATTAAATGTTTACCATGTGAACAAGGTAAAACTCGCAGCTTGTCTCCTTCTTCATAATCATCCAGACAGATTGCACAACAATCATAGTCATCCCCTAAAACAGAGGCGAAAAGTTATCAATTCAAATCATTCGAATTTAAGTGAAATATTATCTATTTTAATTCTTGAGTAACATTTCGGCATAAGAACCTGTTCTGTAAGTAAAAAGCTCAACAGATGATAGAAAAAAACGTGATAGACTTCAAATTCCCATGCATGAATTTGATCATTGCATTCTTAAAAACAACATACAACAGTTTAAACGATGCTGTTACCTTTACTGAACTTGTGGATTGGAATCCGCTTCAGTTGTTCCTTGGACAAACGATTTTTCCTCAGCCTCTTTCTATACTGTACACATCGTATAATCTGAACAATACAAAAAGACAACGTCACTGATGACGTGAGTATAAGACTGACACTAAACATGCATGGATGGGTTTGTTTTTTGTGTTCCTGTAGGACCCCACCGGTCATAGTAAGTAAGAAGCTGAGGAGGATTCTCAAGAGGATTAGCTGGCTCTAGGTTTGCTGAAACACCATTAGGTTACTATTTTAAAATACAACGCAGCATATTCGAGGTTCGCCTCTGCTACCCATGGTTAAAATAGTCTATCTTTGGAACCTGGATGACAGAACAAATAAATTATAGGGAAATGATTGCACAATTTCCATTTTAATTCTAACAATTGTAAACTTGAAAATCTAAAATGGTATATTAAAGAATGCGCTACGAGGCATCACATCATATGCACACTTACCAAGACGACACACATCACAAGAATGATCATGCCAACTACTCCAGTGAAGGGAATAAGGTAGTACGAGAGTGGGAAAGCAAACTCCGGCTTGAGGATCACGTAGGCCCTGCAGACACAAGCATTACCATAAGCACTAGCACTAAAAAGGTCAGTTCAGTATGTATTGGTCTGTGCACATCTAAGGCCGACAGAAAAATGTTATTGTTTAGTTTGAAAAATAATTTCAGAAATATATTTCGGAAAGCGTTGAAATGGTTTTACTTACCCTTGCTCTGGAATTATGAAATTCCTGAGAATTTGCGAGGCATAGTAGCTGGTGAATACAGAGGAGATTTCAATTTCCTCTGCAATAGTTTCTGGAAAATAAAGAAAAAACTAAATGAGATTTGGATGGATGAATGTGTAAATTATGAAAGTCTGTACATTTTATAGAAGAGAATTACCATTGCTGTAGTTCATATTGAGCAGCGTGTCTGAGTACATGTTGTGAATGATTGCAGCACTGTATCCTGCTTGCTGTGCGTGCAAGACCTGGAAAACAGTTCCTCACATTAGACCAGTTTGCTTTGCGAACACTAAAACTACTCAACGTCACTCAAACATCACTGACCTTTATATCAAAATTGCAATCATAACGTCTGATGAGAGCGATGAATTTGGTGGTGTTGGCATCATAAGATGGTGGCAATGGAGGAGGAGGGTCTATTGGTGTACAGCCATTAAGTGGACGGGACACCGTCAAAACTCCCTTTCACACAAAGGAGGAAGAGAAGTCATTATAAGGACTATGACCTACATTTTTACGTATGCACCCTTTCTCCACTACTCTGCTCTCACCATTATTCCATCCTTAGGAAGTTGGGAGCCAAACAAGGCAGGCAGGTCCTCAAACAACATGGAGGTCATATTGCTATAATGCTGCAAAAACAACATATACATAAGAAATGACGTAATCTCCAGGAGAATTTGAGTTATAGCTAAAGCTTAAAGATTACTTACAGCATAGATGTAGGCATGTGTGGGTGATGGAACCAGTACGCTGCAGAAAACCACGATAAGGACACTCAATCGAGCTCCCACGCACCACACACCAAGGTGAGCCATCCTTGGTTGTTTACAGTTGCACTGAACTGTGAAAAAGATATGACAATAAGACATATCAGAATGAGTTATCAGTCACAACCACAGGGAAATGCTTCAAGTCTCGGGTTGAAGCTGATCTAGCCGTTTGATTACAGCATGTCATTAACATAATAATGTAAATAGACAATTCAGATGGTAAAACTTTGTAAATATGCACAAGGTTATGCAAACAAGGAACTGTAAACTGGCTCACTGGCATGCATTAACATGTACTCTATTGTTATGGAGTAGCAGAGCAAAACTGAGCCAAGTACTTTTGAAAGTCATTGTGATTCTGTTACTTTGTGAGAATGCAAATGTCCTCTCCAGACTATGTTTTTACAAACAAAGGGACACATTATGCATAAAACACTAAGTGCATTGTATTGACTTTTAACTGCAGTCTGCACAGGTTTGCTGAGAAACTATATCAATTATCTGCAAAGCAATCCCTTTAATGTGGTTACCTGCAATTGTTCTAAAATATCACTGAAGTGGTTGTGATGTCTTGTGGAAAAGTTAATACGGTAAATTTGTTTTTCTTGGTGCCAACATCTATGGCTTACTCTTAAAATTACGTTTTTAACCAATCACATTCTCTAAATCCTTGGTTGTTGTTTTTCTTATAAAATTAAATTATCTTTCTTGGCAGAATTTTGTGTTGTTGTTGTTTGTGTTATTACCAATATTTCTACATTAATATTATATTTAAATCTCCATGTTCCCACATTCACATGTTGAACATAACACTACAACCCTTTTGGTTATTTTATTTACAAAATCCAGGCAAAATAACTGTAGGTAATTAAAATCAATAACACCCCTTAGACACTAACAGCAATACTCTACTGGTATGTAAAGATATATCAGGAGACACTAAAACAAACTTGACAGTCTCTTGTTGTTGCTATAAACAGAGTGCAAAAAACTTCTTAAACCCAGATTTGTTCACACTGTTTTTGTATGCATGTAACAGTAACTTATTTGCGTACAAAACAAATCTGGTTTGAAGTAAAATAAGTGCAGTGCTCAGGTGATTTCTGCTGGCAGGCAAGACGTTAACACAACAACGATGGCCATGTTCACGTGTCCTGGGGCCTATACTGTATGGAGGTTACTTTGTGGCACTAGATAGCAGTTAAACCAATATCCTGCCACTTTGTTTGGAACATTGCTCACATAAAATGACACATAAAATGACACACTGAAATATATTGTCCGTATGTGTAAGCCACGCAACACTTGTGGTTATTATAACGTTAACTGCCTACTGGAAGTTAGCCGAGAAATAATGTGCTGCTGTTGTGATAGCTAGCTATATAGCGTCAGCTAGCTAATGTTGTTGTCCTGAGGAACAACATGACTTACTGTATCTACTGCTACTCCTGGCAGGCGATTAGCTAGATTTAGTGAGGTTAAAGTGGTCGGATCCACTGCACTGTCATTAGCATTCGGGTTAGTTACGACCTCTGGTATTATTTATGTTCAGTGTAAAACATAAATACAAATAGCCAGATCATATGAGAAGTTCTCGTGGTGATGTTAATTGTGTGTAAAGTTAGCGACATACCTTGGTATCCTGCTAATGTCGGCAGCGTGGAGGTTCTAATCTAAACCCAGTCGGCTCACTTCAGTTTCTCACGTCACCGTGTCAAATCCATTAAGGTTAATTTTTAGAATTAAAATGTCAAGCTACTTTCTCGAAAACAATATAATTAAACTGGAAAAGGACAAAGACAGGAAGGATTAGCGTTAGCTGGCTAGTGTTAGCAGATACCAGTTAGCTAACTGATACGTGACAGATTACTGTACGTCTTCTTTGTAGTCCGTGTACATCGTATTTTACACGGTTAGTAATATATATGTTTGTCCACCGTAGAGGACACCCTTTACCTGTGTGCGCGTTAGCTTGCTGCTAGGTGTGTTTGTTATTGCTTTTTGCTTCCTGGCTCTTCTTCGTGTTGTGGCGGCAGATTGACTCACCAGCATCCTGACCCACAGCGCCACCAGCGGCCTCAAGCACGAACAGCAATGAATTTGAGTGCCCAGCAGGCTTCATGTTCTCTACAGAAAACCATACACCTTGCACAGTGGTTCAAAGACGACCACCTGTGGTTTAAATGCATCGGAAATGGCTAATGGAAACCTAATCGACCCGAAATGAAAACATTAAAAGGAACTATAAAAAGTCTGTAATTATGATATTCACATGCAAAGGATTTCAGGCTGCATATCCTAGAAACACTCACAGAGACAGACCAGTTTCACTGCATTCAGACTAGCATCCACACATACCAGTCACAGGTCACATGAGTGAATTTACTGTTACTCAGGCATGTCAGTGGCAAGAGATTGGGCCCCTGATAGAAATCCTTTTGGGACAAAGAAAAACGGTTTTAGGGAGACTGCACAACAGCTGCTGCAAATAACAGCATTCATTAGAAGGCAACATGTCTGAAAACACAGAAAACACAGGTCATCAGGCTACACCTCCTTCAACACTGCCCTCAAGTGGTAGGATCGCTGTAGTATTACAGGCTGAAGAAGAAGAAGAAGAAGAAGAAGAAGAAGAAGAAGAAGAAGAAGAAGAAGAAGAAATTCACATGCACAACCAGGACCTATACACATGCAATGTGTTACATGTGTTACATTAACACACATCTTTTGGATTATCATCATCTCTGTACATTGCATACATATTCTCTATACTTCATACTGTGAAATTTTGCACATTCCTTGGACAATATTTTGCACATTCCTGCACAAAACTGTACAGATATTTTCCTATGTTTTGCTAAAGGAGGTTGCACTTCAACAATGGGATTCACAGTGGAGTGCTAGATATTTTCATATATTTGTTCATATTTTTATTGTACATTTCTGTATGTTTCTTGACTTTGCAGTACTTGCTTTTTATTTTTATTTTATTTTGCACCAAAACACCAGGGCAAATTCTAGTCGTGGCTAGAAGGTTACACGCATATTGCGAAACTCCCGCGAAATGGTTAAGGTTACTGACCTCGAATAGTTAAGGTTAGGTACTGATCCCGCATAGTGAAGGTTAGGTACTGACCTCGAATAGTTAAGGTTAGGTACTGACCTTGAATAGTTAAGGTTAGGATAGGTCGTCGGGCAGCGAGTCGCGAAAGTTTTTGCAAGTTTTCGCAGTTCTAGTTCTATTTTTTTTTCACAGATTATCTGTCTCATGCACTACTGTCAGGATATAGTGACTATTTTATAAAAATAATTTTTTATTATATTTGCTCAAAGTTACCAACTGCAGCTTTAAGTCAGAAGTGTTCTTAATACATGAGTGTGGCCTGTTATGGGCACGAAACATCAATATGGAGTGGATCAAAGCACTGTGGTGAGAGATGGTCGGGCACTTTTAGCACACTTGATTTTTATGGGAAACGATTCTAACGTCTTGAATATTTATGGCTTTAATGATAAAAAAGGCATGACCTTTTGGAGGACTTGCAGTTTCACATGCTAGGTAGGGCACCATTAGTTGTAGGGGGAGAATTTAAGTGTATTTTAAGCAGAAAAGGTGACAAAACATCTGTGTTATTACAAGAATGCTGAATACTATGAATCAAATAAATGGATGCATGGATGCAATCATGTGCAACAGTTCATAAGCAACAACTCATAGTAATATATTCAGATATATTCTACTTTGTGTCTTATTTAATTTGATCCATCATGCAGGGAGCATCAATACACAGTCAATTTAATGGCAATCTAAAATCTATCCATTAGAATTTGATATTATGGGTATATAAGTGTTAAATTTGTTCCGATGGCTAAGGTACAGAAAAGGTCAGGAGCTCACCCATAATAGGATTCATCTTCTAGGAACCAATGGCAAACTTTTTTCGGAAATCTGGTTACTAGTTCTCATGATACCTTGAGATTGAACAAAATCTTGGTTAAAGGGAATTTTTGATCAAACTTCTATACTATATTAAAGGTCAGGACATCCCCACAATTATCAGGACGGTTCTCCTGAGAGACACAATTAAAGGTACTGTGGGATTTGGCAGCATCTAGTGGATTGGTTGCAAAATCGTTTGTCTACTTCACTCAGTGGCGATCCTTACCATAATAACACTACTTTAGGAGCAACGGAAGTCAGACGGCAGCTGGCGGCACCACGGTTTTGCACTCTGCAGCTCACGTTACCGCAGTTTCACAAGCGTGTCCAAGGTCTACGGTGGCCTCAGGTGACGTAATAACACAAAAGGCTCTCTCTAGAGTCAGTGTTTGGTTTGTCCGTTCTGGGCTACTGTAGAAACATGGCAGAGCCACATGGTGAAGAGACTCTGTGAAGAGGACCTGCTCCCTATGTAGATATGAAGGGTTCATTCTAAGCTAACAAAAACACAATTCTTAGTTTCAGGTGATTATACACTAATGAAAACATAGTTATTAATATTATATTCCATTCCAAATGTCACTCTGGCTAACAGTTTTGAAGATCTCTAACTTTGGACCAAAGTGATAGCCAGCTGTATTATCAACTGAATATACTATTGAAACTCTTATAGGCCTGTTTGGTCTGTTTTTAGGCCCTGTGGCAGGGCCTAAAAACAGACATTTCCAAACAGAGTAAAGAGTGACAACCTCTACAAAGTGTTGAACTGCCCTCTGCCTATTTGTAGATAGTTTCACACCCTTCAATAAGCCTACTACTAATAAGACTCACATACAGAAAATTTATGAATGTTCACAAACTGTTAATCTATCAAGCTATAATTTTTTAGTGGGTCTGCATTTCCATTCCACACAAGCTTTATCAAAAGATTATTCCCCACATTCTTCATCATAAGAACAGTGTCCAGTGTACAGAAAAGTGAATAACTGTGCGCGTGCCTGAACAGCTTTAATCTACCAGCTGAGTCTGAGTCTTTAGGTAAATGTGGTGAGGAAAATCACACCATTTTCCTTCTCCCAAATCTCCAAAGGAGCCCCTTGCCTTTGGAAGTTATAATTACCTCATCTGAAAGTCAGTCCACTATAATAGTTACGACTCCTAAAGCTAGCTGTACATACCCTGGCTCATAGGGTCCCACTTCATCCTGTGATAATCATGCAATAAATGATGCAAGAATGATTATGTAAACATAAACACCTGGATTTGATATCAAGCAATACATTTGCCAGCATACAGCAAGATATGGTGCATGATGCCTAACAAATCAAAAGAAGGATTTAAGTCTTAAGCTGCAGCAAGTTCTGTGTGTATTATGAATATGCATTTATGTTAATGAATTATGTAAAAATGATGTAAATCAAATAGAAATGTAATGTCAACTTATAAAACTTACACACAGTTATTTTTCTTCCCTCCTTTAGGTCTCGTCTGCAATCCTTTTCCACCCTTCAGCTGTAGCCTTCTTTAACAATATGACTCAACAGACACGGATGTTAGGGTTGCTTTCATCAAAATCTCTTATTGACGCTTTTGCAAATGAGGTTAGAGAAGCACGTGATGCACAACACTGACATATCCAGGCTAGTAGCAGTAAACATCAGCCTTTTAATATCTGTTTTTTTCCACTAAAGCTGTGTGTCCATGTCTCCGTTCTTTGTTTTGTTGCTCCTTTTGTGTAGTTGTTTAAACTTGTATTTTCTGGAATTTCAGTAAAAATGGTGAATGAGCCCTTGTTGGAAGTCTCAATTTAATCCACAAAACCAGTTGACCATTGATTGCCATTTGTTTTAAACATTTATAACCAACATGGTCTTCATGGGCAGTAGGGACTGTATCCTCTGCAATGAGCCTATAATGCATGCAGCTCTAGGGCAGACTTAAACAAAATCCGTATGACTTTCCTTCACCTTATTATTTTTACATTTTTAATATGTTCTCTTTAAGGTACTAGTGCTGTTCAAATACATATTTGTTATATTTGTTGAAATTCTCATAACATTCCAACAGCAATCAATAAATCAAATGCTCTGACAAAAAAAAGAGGAAAAAAATCCATTATCTGTGGCTGTCGCAGGACTGTAATAAACTCGTCCAATCCCTTCATTTGGCCCGAATTAAATGATTGGACGGGCTACCTACCTACCTGCTTGCCTTCCACAAGCTGCTGGGGGGAGTGGCTTTGGAGGGAGGCCTGAAGAGACGGGCTGTCAGTGTTTCAGACTTAGTGACTTTCTCGCTAGATTGAGTGACTTTTGGTGCTAGTACTGCCAGCTACTTTCATTGGAAAATAGTTGGCAACACTGAGTTGGGTTCGTCGATTGAATCATTTTAAAAATCTAGTGTACTATTGCTAGTTTCTCAAGATTACCGACCTTACCTTTAAAGTTGTTCATTCCTGCTAATGTACAACTGTGATTTCACTCTGAATTTCAGCTTGTATAATGGAGAATACATGGACCGATTTCAAGGTGGGAACTCAACTGAAGAGTTTTAAGAGTTATATTTTGGATTAAAAATCTAAGATTAAGAATTGATGGTGGATCATGAGGACCAACCACTGGTCCTTTTGCACAGCAGGGATTGTAGTGTACTCTGTGCCATTTGCCTGTAAAGCATACAGCTCTAGCTGTCCACTTACTGTCCATTGTACCTCCTTGCATTCTTCTTCCGATAAAAACATGCTGCTAATTAAATTAGAGCAACTCTGACGAGAATAGATGAGATTTGCCAGCCTTTATGCCCAACATGTTTGGTATGTAAATCACATTTGGTAACACTTCATTTTACAGGTCCGCAAATTTCATGGTAATTAGGTGATAATTAGCAAGTAACCTATTAGAAATTTCTTTGGAATTACTACCAAAAATTATATTCCGCTATTTCCCAATAGCTGATTATTTATTTAATACATTTAATAATATAATAATACATTTAATTTATTAGCACGTAACTTCTTTGACAATAAGATACAGAATGGCTAATTTGGCAGTAATTCCAAAGAAATTTAAAATAGTTTACTTGTTAATTATCACCTATTTACCATGACATTTACAGACCTGTAAAATGAAATGTTACCTCACATTTTTGTTTTCTATTAGGCTGACAAGTAATCCAAAGTTACATGTAAAAAAATACAAAACAAGCAAGGAAGTTCAATGTATTGTTTTACTCCATCTCAGCCATTTCAGCTGCAAAAAACTACAAGCAGTTAGTTTAACATTCCACAGTCCACTGTGTTACATCAGGGTATAAAGCCAAATACGGTCCTCCACAACAGCGTCTGTCTGTCTGTCTCATCTTGGCAAGTGTTCTAGCGTGGCAGAATTACACTTTTTAGGACTGCAGTGAGGGACCAGACATGCATTCCTATCTCAAGGTATTCAGCTCTCATAGAAAATGAGACACGCAGCACCTGGGAATAAACAAGAAGCAATGCATTACAATCAGCATCAGCAAATAAATATATTTACATACTGCATCTAAACACTTACAAGAAGCCTTTCCCGCAGCCTAGAGGTCCAAAGAACAGCTCTGTTGGGAGGCAAACCTTTCTACACACTCCACTTAGACTGGGACAAGACCAAGGAAAGGATGCGGCTTCATTTGCCACAACTGTAATGATGGGAAACATTGAAGTAATGTCAAATCATTTTGCTGTAATATGATCTATTATCTCTGGAAGCTGGAAAAAAATGTGCAGATTAGAACTACAAAAACGTGCAAAGATGTTTTATCAAGACTTACCATTAAGCAGTAAGACAACCAAGAGCACCAAAACAACCACGCGATAACAAGACATTCTTGCGTCTGATTCTGTTCCTCCAAAATGAGGATTAGGCCCGGGTCCGTTTGTATTTTGGTCAGAGGGGAGGAGTGAAGATAATTTGAAGCAGCATACTGGTCACTTGGTTTTATTTTATAGAATTATAAGACTTCTACAGAGAACATGCTCTTCTTAATCACATTTCAGAAACCTACAGCGCTGTGCCCAACTCGTGACCAAGTGTTTGTCATGAGACAAGAGACAAACATTCCCAAGAAGCTGCTTGTTTTCCAGCTGATTTAAAACCCATGAAAATACTTAGCTCTCATTGCTTTCAGGACATAAGCACAGAGACCAGCTTCCTCCACTTCACAGAGGGCACCTATTCATGTGGAGGAGAGCATTAGCATTTAAATTCCAGATTCAGAATGTGAAACTTTCCTAGACAGAATCAATTCATCATATTTTTTTAAACAAATGATTGCAGACTTCAGTAATTGATTTGAATTGTAATTGTATTTATTTTGGCAAGCTCATTTAGAGCCTAGAGGATGTTTAAATGTTTTATCAGGAGCCTTTTCATCACAGAAACTTTCTTACTCACAATTACATTACTGCATCTCATGCTGTGTGATTGATTATTATATTTAGTACCATGTGATGTTTTCATTGTTTCAATGAATCTTTTGTTGTTCCTCAGCTGCACAGATTGTAACCGCTTTTGTTGTAGATGTGTTGGGGACCCAACAGCAGTGTTATCAGGGGTCTGGGCACAACTAAGGCAAACCAGTCTCAAGTGACAGGCCTGACAAATTGTCATGTGGTGGTAGCATTCCTTCTTCAAAGAGTCATTCCTTATACAGATATTATATACTTAAAAAATCTGATTAGAGAAGGAGGCTTGATGGACAACAAATGTTTGCCCTCATCTCTGAAGTAGAGTCTCGCTTAGTTTCTGTCTGCATGTACTTGTTAACCCAAATGAACTGAAATATAGAGCTATGTGAACAGCACCATTGGCGACGTACAACAGGAGGGCAGGCCCAGCTCAAGAAAGGCAACAGCGCTGGAGAAGAGAGTATATGCTGCGCCCTGCAGCCGTCAATTTCCTCGCATTGACTTCCATTTTAAAAAGGACCTATTATTCTTATTTTAAGGTGCGTACTTGTATTTTTGGGTTTCTACTAGAACATGTTTACCTGCTTTAATGTTCAAAAATGCTTTATTTTTCTCGTACCAGCTGTGATGCAGCACCTATTTTCACCCTTTTTAGTCCTGCTACTAGAAGGGTGAGCCCACAACCTATTAGCACCTTGAGTAAGTGGGAGTAACTGTTTGACATAGCCAGAGCAGTCCTCAAGATTGGCCTCTTTAGTCCACCATCTTGAGGACCGTGGCCTTTAGCCAGAGGCTAGATGGGGCCTCCTTTGAGGGGCTTAAGTTTACCATTAAAGGGACTGTTTGTAAGAAACAGAAATTGCTTGTTTTCCTGCTTCAGCCTCCCTACTCTTCTTCCAAGATGGCGCTAACTACGGCTGCCTCGGCGAGTTGGTGCACTCTGTTTTTCTTGTTTTTTTGTATTTTTTGGTGTTTTTGTGATGGTTCACGGATTGTCTTCTCTAGAGAAGACATCCTTAACCTCGGGGAATCCACCCCAGCAGATCTTTTCCCTAACTTTCTGGCTCCTTCGGCAGATTTAATTCATATTTTACTGGGTGCTGTGGCCCTCGGCCGAGCAGTGAAGCGCAGGAGAGGAAAGCGCTCCGGAGCGCT
>CAKALG010031405.1:0-10322 GCA_916700815.1 Helicolenus hilgendorfi | reverse complement strand
CCGACGTATGAGAGCAGTGCAGAGCGGCGGACGTGAGCTAGCCAGTATGGGGCATGCTCCCATGCACTAAAAGGCACGCATGGCCGGCCCGACTATGTCAACAAAGCACAGAAGCTCTGATTACAACACACACACACACACACACACACACACACACACACACACACACACACACACACACACACACACACACACACACACACACACACACACACAGAGGTTGAGAGACTTCACTCTCTGCTCAGGTAGACATTATTCCACTATTTCTTTACATAGACAATAGTTGTTTGCTTCTATGTAAATATTCTGGATATCGTATAGAATAAAGTACAATATTTCAATCTGAAATGTGGTGGAGTAGAAGTAGCATAAAATTGAAATACTCAAGTGAATTACGAGAACAGTACCTACTTAATTACAGTACATGAGTAAATGTACTTAGTTACTTTCCACCATCTTTTTTATCATTTTATCATGTGGAGATACTGCCACTTACGTAATATGTAACTACCAGTAGCTGTTAGCTTCTGTGCATTTTAGTCAGGGATAATACAGCTAAATAATACAATATATCTAGAGTACTATGGGTACTTTATAAGCTGACATTATCTCAAGAAAAATGTACCAGATGTGGGTGTTCAGTTGTGAACTAATAATTACCTCTCAATCAAAACAGGACAGAAAGTTGTGCCAACTGAATAGTGTTGAGATGAATGTTTTACCTGTTTGAAATGCAACCAGGTGTTCAGACGCACACAGCTGAGGTTTTCCAATATGGCTGCCACATGGTCAGACAGTATAGACAGACTGTTGTTACCATACAGTATGTTGTAACTTCACTAGTCAACTAGTTGCTCAAGTAACCAAAAGAACTAAATGTGAACAGGTCCTTCTTCAGAGTGTTTTACAAGATGGCTGACACTCAATTATCCAATGAAAGCTCAGCCTCTACAGGATGCAGCACCAACATATCACAGAACTTTCAAAGTAAAAGCACACAAACAAAATGTTACATAAACACTAAAAAGTATCATGTTAATCACTGATAAACTGAAAACAGGCTTGATTTATAAACTCAGAAGCAAGCCAGAGGAATGAATGAGCATTCTGACATCATAGTTATCTAATAAAAGAAACCTTTGTTTTGCACTTAAAGCTATTTTTAATATTCCAATTTTAATATTTACCCAGGTCATAAATATTATCCTTGTTTTATTGTATTACACTCTTCCAGTTATCTTTCACATGGTCATACAGTACACATATAACCTACTTTTATTTACCATCACAAGAGGGGGTTTTGTATATTTTGGTAAAAATAGTAATCTTAACCGTATATTGATTTTCTTCGTAATTTTATAATATGTCTGATGAAAATGTTGATATTCCCAACTGCCTCATATTTTTCCTCTGTCACTATGACTTTGAATTTTCTGCATTATGTTACCCGATTGCTAGCTTGCTAAATTGTTAACCTTTGTGGCTTCTAGACGCCGACAGTAACGTTAATATTGCCAATCTTAGCGTGTACACGACTTAACCGCTTGAACGCCAATCATATCGTGTACACGACTTCCCATGTTGTAAACACAAGCTCACGAGTTTCATTTGAAGGCACCATACCACAAAAGGGCGTTCATATGGACTCAACTCGTGAACACTGTAAACATGACCCCATTAGAAGGCACCAACTGATCAACTTAATGATTGTCTCATTCTGTGTCACAGCCATTCTAGTGAGCCAGCACGCACAATGGCACACCTAAATGAAACAGGGCCATAATTAATGTTATTAATTACCCCTGTGTTTACTCATAATATGTCAAAATGGCTGCTGTGAAAAGGGCCTATATTGTGTTTGTAAAGTTGTGTCACCTTATTGTTGGTATGCAGCAGAAATGTCATTATTTAACCAGGTAACATAAATGTAAATATATATATTTCTTTATTATATATTTACAGCTTGTAATTGAAATATTGCAGATTGCAGCTTTAACAGCAGTTTTACAGTTTTGTGTACCTATGTATATACAGTATATATCTGTAGAGGACCTTCATGTGTCTGAATGCGTGTGGAATGTCTGGGGAATCCATCTGTCAGTAAAGCTTTTAAGTGGAAATCCACTGGGTGGTAAACACGTGTCTTGGCCATCTGCAGCGCCTCAAAATTTTCCTTATGTTTTCCAACACTTCCCTTTCTCCTCTGATGCCAACGCTGTATGCGTTCCCTCTTCAAGGCCCCATGTTGTCTCACTTAAACCCCCAGCACTGTTGTGGTCTAACCCCCCTCGGCTTTGGATTCCTTTCTCCCTCATTTGCAGCAGGTCGTCGGCCCCGTCAGCACTGAAGAATCTCAGAATATAAATCTGTGTTCTTGTTCACCCTGACCCTCGCTTAACTCCCTCTCTGTTTCTGCTGTGTCTCCTCATTTGTAGTCCTACAGCTCTTTACCTGTCTGTCTTCTCTCATTCTGTCTTTCTTTCTTGAACAGGATGGATATAAAAGCCTCCTAAAAGCCAAACAACTCCTCTATGTCCTGCAAAAGAAAACAAAACAAAACACTGAACACATATTTTAGCGATCTGGGAATAATGAGTACAAGTTGCAAGACTGTCAGTGATTTTAGATTCTCTTGGATTATTTTTCTGGTTTCAATCTGGTAACTGAAAGCAGGCGTGTTTTTATAGTCTAAACGAAACTTTGACAATCATTAGGTGAGAAAAATCCACTTCTCTTTCGTTTCATCAGTAACAGAAACTAGTGAGCTAGGTGAGTCTGGTTGTGCAACACTAAGGGGGGAGGTGAAGTTTTAGATAAAGACCCCAAGGGAGTGGGAGGTGAATGAGTAAAAGCGTGAGAAAGAGGAAATGAAAAGAAAGGAGAACCAGGAAATGCCACGTCACAGGGAGTCATTTGCCGTCAGTGGGTTAATCCCTCTCAGTCTGCATCAAATCCTCATGAGAACATCAACAAATAGGCTACAGAGGATCAGATGAAGGAGCGGATTTAATGATTTGAAGGCTCAAGGCAACATGGGCCCCCAGAGTCTGAACTATATTATTAAAAACAAAGACAAAGGAGCTGATCTATCTTGGTTGAGAAAAGTGCAACACTGTCTCCTAGAAATTATGATTAATATTGCTCATTTGTTTTGCCAAATACATTTTTAGTAAAGTGTAATTGCTGCCAAGATTATTCTAGTGGAGGAAGGGCTGCGTTTTTCTAGTACACACAAGGTGTAAGTGTGTAGTCGGGTGGATGGTGGGTGAACAAAGCGTAGAATTTTGATACTGAACTGGGTTTTGACTTGAACTTCCCCTAACCTAAAACTCAACCATAGCAGTGTAATATCAGAAAACGTATCTATTTGTGAAACAGTGATGTTTTATAAAACGGTCGCTATATCGTGACAGTAGTACATGAAACAGGTACCTGAAAAAAATCATGTACCTCTGTGTCCTCCGGTGTTCACAGACCGGAGGAAAACAAGCAGTAAGAGCTGATCTGAGATCTGCTGTCCAGCTGCCGTCTATGAGAGCCGGCTGTCAATCACTCGCGAATTCCGACCAAACGGTCAAACTAGGCAGCGCTGATCAAATATGAATCACATGACCGGAGCACAGCCAATAGGAACGCTCTCTCAATGAAATGACCTGTGATTGGTCAAAGTCTCCCGTCGAAGGCTACTTTTTTAAAGCCTGAAAACAGAGCCCTGAGGAGGTGCAGAAGTCTAGTTTTTTCTCAGCAATATGCTGAAAGATTATTATAGAATGTTTGCCCAATGATGCCGAAAATATACTGCCTACTGCCACTTTAACTACAGTGTAAACCCATTCATTTTGGCGTTGATGATGTGTCTTCCTCTGAAAGGAAAAACTCTCCTGCACCTCCTTCTGAAAACTAATGACGGTGCTTTGCATTTATTATCGGCAGCCTATTCTGCCCTCTGTAGGACAACACTGAAAAGCAACACACCTCTTCACTTTGTTTTCTGTGTGGTTTAATTCATTAATTAATGACAAAAGGCTAAATAATTGTCATTTAACATATGTTTTTCATGTGATTATGACACAGTAAATGCATACATAAAAAGCAAATATCTGTGTGTGATTTGTTTCAGTTTAGGCATTTAAAATCTTCCATATTTTCTTATCAGTATTTCTTGCCTTTGGCCCTGACTAACAGTTCAAACAGAGCTAATGTTTGTTTAGTAGAACTTGATTTTATAGCAGCCATGGCAATAGTAAGTATGTCTATCAATTCTCCCTAAAGATGTGTAATGTGCGCACGCATGGCGTCTCCCCTAGTGAGACTGCAGATAGTGTGACCCCGGGGCGTCAGGTCATCCTTTTGTTAGATCCCCTCCAGTCTAGATGTTTGAGATTCCCTGCGGCACCTGGTAGAGGAATGTGTTTTATGGCACGTATGTTTTTGAGGTTATGTTGTACTACTTTATAAGGCTGAATGTAGCTCATTATAAATGCATTTCATTTTAAAGCTTACTAGGGGATGCACCGATACTGACTCATAATGGGGCCGATCTATTCAATTCTATTCTATGTTTATATAATATACATATTATATAACTGAATTTTAATTCCTGTTTAAGTTTTGACCAATTTGTTGCTGCATTAAAAAAGGTTTACACTTGAACTGTAATTCCTGTTGATTTTTCCTGTAAAATGTTCTACTAAGATACTGATGTACGATTTATTATTTTAATAATAAATACCAATTCAGTAAATTTATATCTATGTATTTATTTGTTAAGTTGTCAAAAGTAATGTTTAGGTCAGGGGTCAGCAACCTTTACTATCAAAAGAGCCATTTTAGGCAAAAAAACCCAAAATAATCTGTCTGGAGCCACAAAACATTTGAGCATTGTGATGAAGGCAACACAGTTTATAGTTTAAGTATATAGTATATAAGTGTCATGCAGTAAGGGACAAAGAGCAAATTGTATAAGGACCACATTGAGGGAAAGAAATCTGAGATTTTCAGAATAAGGTCATAAATTTAGGAGAAAAAAAGTAATAATATTACGAGAATAAAGTCATAACTTTACGAGAAAAAAAGAAAATAATACGTAAAATTACTATTTATAATATTATGACTTTATTCTCGAAATCTCAGATTTCTTTTTTTTTCCTCAATGTGGCCCTAAGACTCCGTCGTATCGTCGTACCATAGACTTACAACAATGAGCATAGAGCTTATCAATTAAACACTGGTATCGGACAGGAGCTCCTGCATCAGATTATTTTTAATTTGAATGTTTGTGTAGGAGTCCACTCTGTAACTAACACAGTGTGGTTTTCCAAAGAAGCAACAGTGTAATTTTAGGAGGATGCCGGGAGATGACGATGTGTGATGTCAACATTCAGGCGGGTTCTGGGAATTCCTCCCCCAAGCAAGAGTATAAATAGTCCCCCCAGGCTTATTTGTCTGTCCACAAAACCATCAGTGAATTACAGATGTAATTGCTTTATTGATCTCTGTGAAACATGTTCTATCCCCTGCATCAGTTTTTTTTCTTTTGTCACAGCAGTCGTTATATGCAACATGATGCTATGCCTCGTCTCTGTAAATAACTGTAGATAAGAGAGAGCGGCTTTGACATGGCAGCATGTAACAGCCACAACTTTATTATAGAAATAAACTGATCTAAAATAATATTATCATTAAGTTTGTTAATATAATTAGAGAAACTTGAATTCATTTAACTTCTGTATTTTCTATGTGCAGCATAAAAGGCCTTTTTTTTGGAGGCTTTCGGTAAATCAGGAGTACAACAATGTGATTAAACAAAATGTCTGCCAGCGAGAGTAATTGGATTTCCAATTTACATGGAGCTTGAAGGTGGTTTGACTTACTCGTGTAAGGGCAAAGATGGACTCTGGGGTGAATTTGCCTGCAATCAATAAGTCGCCTTCCCCCAGACACTGAACCTTTATCTGTTTCCTCAGATCTAACCTGAGTTCGTATTGATCTGGTTGAGTGACAGATGGGCTTGTATCGAGGCGGTCTGTCGGCCTTTCGCTGCCGTAGTCACTGTTGCGCATACAGATCGTTGGTGCGTGACTCAGACTGGTCAAAGTTCAGTTGTGTTATGGATCATGAGCAAACTGTAAACAGCAACTCAATAAAAGGAGGGTTAGGAAGAGATAAGTCACAAAGTGTTGGTTCATGATACTGTAAATTTAACAATGATTACAGTTAAAGTGATAATTATTGAAAGGCAGATGTTAAAATCGTTTCCATCTAAAATTATTTTTGGGGGGATTCATTTATAATAATGTTAATTTGTCTTCCCTTAAAAGTGCCTCCTTATTCATTACCAACTGCAACACAAGGACTTTAAACCCACTGCTCAAGTCACAGCACGAGATAAGCAGCGAACAGGAACTGATAGCAGTTCTGTCACTTTTATTTTCCATGAAACCGTCCTTGAAATTAACTAAGGAAACTCTTTCCCTCTGTCGTTGCCCTCCCTTGACTTCTTTAGACCAAGTGATGCTGTAGTCTGTCACCGAACGCCATGTTCTCTGTGACCTGGAAACATCTGGAGAGGGGAGGGGGAAGGCCGGCAATACTCAGAATGAAAACACCACCTTTGACCCGAAAGTACAGACTGTTAAAATACAGTATATGCCCAGACGTTCTGGGTGGTGTTACTTCATCACAGAAAGTCCCTGAAGATCCCATTTTGACACATAATGGAACTTGTTGAAAATTCAGTCTCAGTATGAAGAGTATGTGTTAGTGACGTGATTCTATGCCGATGTTAGATCCACGGTGCCCACAAGATGAATCTTAATGATTTTGATGATCCTGACTTTTCATCTAGTACAATTATCACATTGAACTTTGTGCTTTTTAGTGAAACTAGTGCAGTGCCTGTTCAGAACGGGCCCAAACACACCCAGCTCGAAGTTACTTGTTTTCAGAAAAATTGGTGAAATACACTTATTAGGTAATTTCCAAATAAACTGACCACTGCGGTTATAAAGTAGAGCGTGGATTTAATTGCTGGAATTAATAATTTGCTGGCGGTAACGTTATATCAGTGTTATAAGTTAATCAATTCTGACACCGGGGAAATACAAAGGGGAAAACACACCCGCGGGTTACTCACGGTCAAACCGGTGAAATACACTCTGGTTTTGATTCTGCATCTCCATTTTTGACTCCAGGGAAGTGAAGAAGTGTCCAAATTGCACCAAATTCGATAAAGCACTCCATGGGGTCCCCAGCAATACAACCGCCAAGTGCGAAGTCGGTCAGATGAGCGGTTCTCGAGATATGTGAAGAACATACAGACAGACAGCCAGACAGACAGACAGATAGACAGAGATTCTCAACAACTATTGGATGGATTGCCATGAAATTCAGGATGAACTGTGATAAATGTAGGGATCCATTAACTTCTAGTGCCATCAACAAGTCAACATTTTACCTCAATACTGTCCCATAAGACACAGCTGTTTGTGTTTACTGCTAATTACCAAATGTTAGTATGCTAACATGCTAAACTAAGATTGTAAACATTATATATGCTAAACATCTGCATGTCCGCATTGTAATTGTGAGCATGAAGCATGCTGATGAGAGCATTTAGTTCATTGTGCCGCAGAACAGTCTCTCAGAGCCGCTAGCATTGCTGAAGACTTTCTTTATGTTAAAAAGTGTGTCTATGAAATTTAAATTACTCTAAGGCCCCATTTACACCTGGTATTAACACATGATCTGTATCTAGATATATTACCTGGATAATGATGGGTCTTTTCATTAAAACCTGGTAACCTTGTGCTAGCAGGAAGAGCCGGAGTTACATGACCTTTCAATTTGTCGGGCGGATTTCTTTCTTAAGAATGTGGTCCGCATTTACACTTGACTGAGATCTGATCACAACGCGAGCCTAATCATGTCCCTACATGCATGCCATTAAGACTCTTTTATCTGTAAAAATGTATCCAGATTGCATCTTAATGCTGGGTGTTAGTTGGGTATAATACAGATCATTCTTCATGTTGTGTTTTAAATGTTTCTGAATCGTTTTGATGCTGATATTGTATGAAAGAGTTGTAAAATCACCACTCAAGATGCGAGCATTTGACATGCCTGCAATGTTCGCCTTTATCAAATCTCACACTGTGGCAGCAAGAGCAGAGAAATGCATTCATGAAATATTCACAACTTTAAAAGGAAAAGGAGGCCACAGTCTCTTTAAACACACACACTTTGTGAAAGCTGGTTATGAGATCATAAAAATTATATCTCCACGCTGCACTGATGTTATCGCAGTAGTTCACTAAACAGTGTTTACTCAGCAGGTCTTCATCAGCATATCTCTGTTCTAATTGCAACAAGCTCTTGTGAACACATCTCTGCTTTTCCTATCATTCAAATCAATGCAGTTTCGAGGGAAATGTTAATAGGTGATAATCTGGGCATGCACCAACTTTCTGTCTGCTGTTTGGAGCCTCTGGCAATATCCCACAATCAAGCATCCATTACACGAGGAAACATTTCACAGCTCAGCTGTATTCAAAGGACCCGTCAATCCTGCCCACATTTATTTTCCCATGAGAGCCAAATCCAGCATGACTGGTACTAAATCCTGTCTTTCCCTCTGACAACTTTCTTTTTATGAAGCAATCCTTCAATACACTGTTGCAATGCTGAGGTGTGGATATATAGAACATGAGAGCAAATGTCTGTAAGCACATTGATTATTCTGCCTGTTTATTTACAACCAAAATTGTTCGCAAAACTAATTATGTTGTACAGTTTGTGCGATTAAATAATTGGCATTATATCCTGGTCTGAGCAGGTCATCGATATTTTTCATGGCTTTCTTTGAAACCCCGCCAAAATGAAGTCTTGTATTTCAGGTTGAGCATCTTTATTTTCCTCCGTAAAATATTATGAACATGTCACAGCATCCCATTTTTTCTTAGTATATGATATACAAATCTCTTCTTATGCAGAAGAGCTTTCTCTCGTGTCTCAATAAGTGCCATCGACGTTTTCAAACACCAACCCTTTCCAGAAAATGCTGCGTATATTCTACCATGGGATGAGCCGCTGGGGGCTTTTCCTCTGAGCTGAAGAGACATCTTGTGGTGAGGAGGAAACACTAGCCATTGGCCCAAGGTCAAAAAGATAAAACAATAGATCAATCAATAGATTCCTCGGACCAGGAAGTCATTTATCATTTTCAGCCCTCCCAGACACAAACAACAAAGAGGACACAACCTCTGTTACTGGAGTTTTGTTATTAGATGTATGTCATGAGGCAAAATGGCCATGAACTTTACATAAAATTACATAACTGTCTCAAAAAGACATTGAACAGCTGTCTTATTTTAGAGTTATTCATGCAAATATCAACCATCAGCAAGGATTCAGAACATCATACTATTAGTCCATGTAGTTATACTATTGGGGACATTGTCAGAATCAATGAAATGGTCACACAATTTAATCTATTTGATTCGTGTACATAGACAAGAATTTTTCAATTCCTTTGTGACGCTCAGCACGACTTTCAACAACGTCTTTTTCGCTGTCGGGGTGTGAAGACCATTTCAACCAATATAATAGATACTGTATACTGGAGAACATCGTCAACCATGCCTTTAAGTACGGAAGTTACATGACAAATCAATTTTGACTTCTGGTTTCACACGGGACATATCAACGGTCTCTTGAAATTCGAGTCTTTGTACACAAATCAATGCATTAAATTTCGTGACTATTTCACGAACTGTTGTGCGACTGGGCTGAAATATTAGTGCCAGCTCTTTCATAATAAATTAGTGCATCAATCACGAAAGAGATTAGTTCAGCTTGTCCAGCATGCTGAGCAGATGCATGCTGAGAAAAGCCAGACAAAACAGCTGGATGCACACAAACTCTTTCCTCAGCTGGCTGTCATTATCTCAAATATTTCACCCATGTTTCCACCTGGCGAACCCAAAACCACAAACAACAAAGGCAAAACCTTTCTACAAATTCAACAGTTTCCCATTGATGGCTGTGAACAGGCTGTGTTGTTTGTTTGGTTCCAAGCTCTGTGCTTTCTTTGCCAACATAAGAGAACTGTTTAAAAAGATTTGTCTGAGAACAAACACACAGCACAACACCCACAGACAGCTAGTGAGGTCCTCCAGCTGAGCGACGTCACATTCAGGCCTCTGCAGCGCGTGTTTACCAGCATCAGCACGTACCACCCATCACGCCACATACTGTTGAGTCCCTGCGAAAGCTACCCTCCACTTTCTGATGGTTACAAGTGTGAGATCTGACAGAGGGACGAC
>CAKALG010031403.1:0-21722 GCA_916700815.1 Helicolenus hilgendorfi | reverse complement strand
TCCCTCAGCAGTCAGGGAAACTGCTCTCTGGCTCTTGCTGGCCTCAGGGGCAGCGTCAGTCAGGGGGACCCGTGCTACGCAGGGCCCTTTTTCAAAGATGTGCAGAGGGATGTAAGAGAAGAGGAAGATGAGCTCTCAGCAGCTGACTCTGTCATCACCGAGGGAATCATCTTTTATAATGAAGTATGTTCTGCTTTACTACTTTCTGTCTCGTTTTAAATGTGGTTCAACCAAACTAACTTATTTTCTCGTACTCTATCAGAGAATCCAGCCTGTTGACTCTGAATACAAGGAAGGGAGGGAGTACGTCCTCTCAGAGTTCATCAAGGAGGGCTCCTATGGTGAAGTACACAGCGCTCAAGATGTCAACACAGGCTTCAAGTTTGCTGTCAAAAAGGTAACGCAGAGCACATCGCCCTATTTGTGTTTTGAGCCTAGTTTTAAAGTGTGCTCACTATTTTTGCTCCATCGTTTCTTCACAGATCGCCCTGAAGAGGTTCAGCAGCGAGGAGGTGGGTACGTGGAGTGCCCTCAGATCTCCTCGTGTGGTGGAGCTCTTCGGAGTGGTCAGAGAGGGGCCCAACGTTGTCCTCTTCATGGACCACAAATCTGGTAAACAAGCCTCCTCACTTCACATTCAGCCAACACTCACTGCTGATGTTGAGATTGAGGGTGGAAATTGTTGGGTGAGATGTGATGATTTAAGTGCAAAACGCATGAGAATAACGAAGATTACAGAAGAAAAAAAAAAGGATGTGATTAGTGTCGAGATGTGGAAGTGGGCGGTTCTGGGACGCCAGAAATGACTGTTGAGCTTCCTTGAAGTGTTACGATCCAAATTACACCCAACGTCTATGATGGGAGATAAACACAATTACATACCTCACACCTTTCCTTCATCATCAAATTCCAGGCCATAATAAAAAGGAATAGTTGAATCAGACTAGTGTAAATATTAACAAGGTATCTCTCAGTCTTTATCCTGGTCTGACCTTGTCTGTTATTCCAGGATCTGTGGGCCAGCTGATAGCGGAGCGCGGCCGGCTGCCAGAGGACCTGAGTCTCCACTACCACTCACAAACCTTAACAGCACTGGAGTACCTGCGGAAGAAAAAAGTGGTGCATCTGGACATTAAAGGTACGTTATACAACAGGAATTTCTTTTTCACATATTTACAACAACTAATGTTCAAGTCTCATCTGTGTTATACTGAAACGTCCAAACACGAACGGCGACGCCATGAGGGAAACTGATTTCAACTCTTGAATGTGTATCATAACTAAAATCCCTCCAACAGTTTTCTAAAGACATACAGACATAAAAAAGACATATAAAGTATTTCAATTTGTCCTGGATCCACTAGGTTTAACCTCAAATCAACCATCGTTATTAGGCTGCATTCACTCCAGATAAGGCGTTGCATTGAAAACGCCAGTCCTCTCATTCATTTGAATGTGGGTGGTGTGTTTAGCCTACAGTGGCGGGGACGTAGGGGGTGTTGGGAAAAAAAAGTGCAAAAAGTTGAAACAGAATCAACTTTTGGAGAAAGGTGACCAATCAAGTAACCGGTGACCCAGAGCTGTGAAGGCGAGCCATGAGGAAACAAAAGACGTCATGCAGTCGTTTTCTGTTAATGAGCCATTCACACACCAACGCTCAACCCTGCGTCAATCGCCTCAACGCCTGATTTGGTGTGAATGCAGAGTTAGTTTATTCAAGACTTTTATTTTAACACCTAAGCAATCTAAAGCGGTGCTTCCCAAACGTTTTCACATCAAGGACCCCTAAACAAATTAGACCACAGACACCCATTTGATAAGATTTTATCCCAGGGTCCCCCATCTGATTTTGCTTTTAGATGTGTTATTACAGAAAGTGTATTAAACCCATTGTTAAAATACTCATACATTCTGTCATCATGTTACTTATGGATGGAATTATAGTGAAAATAAATGATTGTCCTTTTAGCTGAGGGCCCCTGTGGGCTCCTGGACCTCACTTTGGGAACCACCAATCTAAAGTATTTGAGTAATTGTTAGTATTTTATATTTTTGTTTTGTTCTAACTGCAACAAAAGCAAAGCAAGAAGCAGATTTTGGTACTTTTCCCCAAATAAACACAGAGGTGAAAACTACATGTTTTATATGTTTAGTAATGGATTGTAACATCCCTGTGTCCTGCTAGATATTGCCACTTTTTGATTGTTTTTTATATACAGTCTTCTGCCTCTAAAACTATGAATTATCTAAAATATGAATATAAATGTTAAGACTGAAAAAAGCTCAGACATCAGATATTGACACCAGCCCATAAACACTTTCAGGTAGCACAATAGTAATAACAGTAAAACTAAATGTGTCAGCTTGACTTTTACTTGTTGTGGTGCGTAGTGGAAAACAAAAACATACAGAGAGAAGAAGTCAGATTTCTAATTAGTTCTCATCAGAGGATTCTGTGTCTTTGAGTGCAGCTGTTGTGTGGAACACAAGTGTCACAGATACAGTAGATCTGATCCTCAGCACCTGTGTTGTGAAACCAGACTGCCACAGAGAAGACGACGGGCTGGGAATTTCCCACAGTGTGACTCACCGCTGATCTTTAGAGGCGGCGCATGTGCACAGAATCAGGAGAGCAAGAAAGAAAGAAAGGGAGAACGAAACAGAGCGGGGGGATGGGGCGAGGAGCAGGAAGTAGTTAGCGAGAGAAGAGAGAGAGAGAGAACAGAGACAGAAAGAAGGCAGAAGATGAAAATAAAGTGGAAAGAAGTTTTAAAAAGAAGGAAAGAGAAAACAAAAAGAGAACTAAGTTAGAGGAAGAACAAAAAAACAGAAGACAAACATGATTGTGCTGTTGCAGCTCAGGCGCCACCTGGTGTCTGTAATGCCTCAGGAAAAGCAAGGCAGTGACGCCACATCTTTTTATCTGCTGCCTGTTTGTTACCAGCCTCCACATTCATTCCTTATTAAAGTGTTTTCTACAACAGCTGTCCCTCGCTGACGTCATATGTCCCTCTTATTTTTGCCCCTTTTGTCCGTAGACTGTTTTGTGTCTGTGCAGCTGCCCTGTTTCTAATTATGTCATCACACTGTCATGGAAACCAGTGCTAATGCAGTGGATTACTGACTCCGCTTGTTTCCCACAGCTGACAATGTGTTGCTGTCGGAGGACGGTAGAGACACCTTCCTGTGCGACTTTGGACACGCAGAGAGACTCGACAATCGGGGACAGAGCCTCAGTGGGTCCAAAGGTAAACACTGTGTAACTCTAGCCATTCAGTTAAGAAGATGAGTAGTTTATCCACCTCAGTGTCTTGATTCATTGGTTCCCTAATGTAATTCAATGCAGATCTGAAGGGCACAGAGACCCACATGGCCCCTGAGATTGTAAAAGGGGAACCCCGCGGAGCCAAAGCAGATGTGTGGAGCAGCTGCTGTATGTTACTGCACATGCTCAATGCGTGTCAACCGTGGACGAGATACTACACCTGTAGACTTTACCTGAAGGTATACCTCACAGACACCACACCCTGCTGTTTCATCACAGATGTTCAAGTCCGCTCTTCACAGTATTCACATCAGACTTTGACCGGGTCCCTTTTCGTGATGCTTACAGATCGCCAACGAGGCTCCTCCTCTGAGGGAGATCCCGCCCGACTGCAGCCCTCTCACAGCCGAAGTTATCAAGGCGGGACTTCAGAAGGATCCGGCCAAGAGAGCATCCGCATCTCAGCTCAAAGAGAAAACTGCCAGAGCTCTGAGAGAAGGTAACTAAAGCTGCACTGTGTTCATATCAATGCAAGCAGGTGCGTCCATACAGACCCAGTTAAATAAAAAATAAAAAATAAAAAAAATTATTGGTTATTACGCGTTTCCATAATAATGGTAGTATAACAAAAAATAAAAATGCTATGTATTGTAGCCCCACTCTCCTTATCTGATAAATAATGTTGTATTTGTATCTTAAAAAGAGACAATACAAAGTCAATGAAGAGCAATTTTCCCCTCCGGTGTGGACGGGATTTAATTGTGCTCCGTCTCTATTAAATGTAAATGAAAAACATAGATTATTTTTTTAACCCGAAAAATGTTGGCGATGTACAGAGAAACTGCAGTAAGAAAATCAACCTGCGACTACTTAAAAAAGGAATGCATCATCATCTAGAGTTTGTGATGTCTTGTGTGTGATTGCAGTGGGAGGACTCACCAGCCCAGTGAAGGGACCCTACACAGAGCCCCTGTATATTGCCAACAAGCCTCCTGACTCCCTGCAACTTATCAACAGCAACGTTAACTATGAGGATGAGCATCAAGAGTCTGTTGAGAAAGTGATCGCAACAGGGAGGAGGACGGAGGAACCGGATGATGAAGAGGAGGCTGATCGTAACGAGTCAAAGCGAGACTCACTTTTCTGTCCACAAACGCTGATCTCTGAGCCGAACCACAAGAAGGGCAACAAGATCACCACTGTGCCCGAACTTGAGCTGCGTAAACTGGAGCGAGGTGAGCTTTCCCTCAGCGTTCGGCTTACTTTCTCTCGTCTTGAAATGTTTTGAACTCCACTCACTGTTTTTTTCCTGCTTGTTCGCAGATTTCTACCTGAGCAGCCTGTCCCAGCTCCACTCTCCTGAGATGCAGGAGCAGCTTCTGTCGTGTCTCAGCAGTGACCCTTATTCCACCTGGGAACCGTGGGACAAAAAGGTAACCCAGAATTCACAATAGATAACATCTCTGATTTACTTCACACTATGCAGAAGACACATAGTTGGAGCGAGATTGATTACTGGTAAATAAGGATCTGAGTTATCAATCAAGATCCAAGTCATCACTTTCTGTAATTGCATCATCGTCCTGCAACACATCGATCCAAAATAGTGGAATTTGTTAAGACTAAAAAAAATGTTTTCCTGTTATACATCACAATTTTAAAGCTACATAGCATCATGATGAGATCATGACCATATAGATGAAATATAGATGATAAAAAAATGATCAATTTTACCTGTCCAAATACTCAACATATTGTAATATTGGGTCCATTTTAACTAGAGTGGCAACAATTAATCAATTAGTTGTCAATTAAAACAAGACAGTTTGAGGACGTCATCTTGGGCTTCGGGAAACACTCGTCATTTTTCACCATTTTCTGACATTTTATAGACCAAACATCTAATCTATTAATGAAGAAAATAATGGACGGATTAATTAACAATGAAAACAATCGTTAGTTTTAGCCCTGATTTAAACGAAGAGCTTCACTGGTGTTCATCTATTTTGGCTAAAGCACTAACAGACCCTCTGTTTGGCTTCCTCTTTTTTTATTCTAGGACTCTGGCCGCTGGTCTCTGAGCCCAGGAGACGACTTCAGCTCCGGCGTCTTCTCCTACAGCAGTCAGCCAGACGTGCAGGTTTCCAGTTTGGATTTGCTGAGTCACACACAGCTGCCACCACCCTGCTGTTTTGAAGGTGAGACAAAACATGAACATCTTTCTTCTTTTAAATCATTTAATGTCGTACCAAACTGTAACAATCTGCTTTGTCATTGGCTCAGGTGTGGATGTCTGCATCAGAGACTTCAACAGGAAGAGCATCCGCATCAGAGAGACGCGCCGGGTGAAGGTGGGCCACATCGCCACTGGGATCAGTGATCAGGTGAGGGCTGATGATGTTTCAGTCTGTTTCAGTGTTTGTAAAAAAAGCAAGATTACATCTGTTTAATGCATATATTTGTCTCTCCTTTTTAGATCTCTGAGAGGGTTTTCACCCTGGAAACCCAGCAGGGCCAGCAGGTTGGTCACGATGAGGAGGTGCAGGAGTCCGGTCTGGAGCTCAGCTGTGTTCCTGCTCCAGACTTCAGCTCTGCCTGGAGGTGGAGGATCAGAGACGGCGTGCTGGAGACCAGATAGAGCCCAAAGCTCTCTCCGTCCATCGACAGCCGTGTCATCTTAACCGTCCTACACATGGCCTTCTGTTGAATCGTTTCAAATATTTGCCTTTGTCTCAGTGTGTGAGGACCATGCTTTTATAACGGGTACAAATAAAACTTTTTTTATCACGTCTCATGTTTTTAAATGCCTTTATAGGGGTGGGGGCTCTTGTGTAGCTTCTTTGTCTCTAAAGTGCTCATTTCTCAGTCAAGGTACTGTGCTTTTTTGACCACTGTGATGTTTACATGTTGCATGTTTACACTGAGTCATTAAATGGCATATGAAACTATGCAGTGTGTGATACATTATTGATCTCACTTCATTCACAATCCAGTCTATAACACCATGACAATGAACATTTCTGTTTTATTCTAATTCATTTATCTGGGATTTACTTTGACTTCTAATAACATAATATAACATTAAACAAAAATTGCCATTTCTAGGTTATAAATGCTGTTTGAACACTATTTCAGTCAGCTGTCAGAGCACTGGTCAGACTGTCATTATGTTTGATACAGAAAATCATAGTCCCCAGAGAACAATTTGTAATAATTCGGACTCTGACCTCCCTCTGACCTTTCCTCTATTGCCACCGTGAGATCAAAAATCCCCTTGAACGACAACTTCAAAATGAAACCTGTTGTTTTACTTGAATTTACTTTGAAAGTACTGCAATGCCTGGATTTCCATGACATTTGCAGGGGGTATTCATGAGAGCTTGAGGTTGAATCTCAGTGGTTTTGGTGACCTCCTGACATTTCCTCTAGCACTGTCCTCAGGCCATATTTTCCACCTGTGCACAAGCAATATCAGAATCTACAAACATAACCATTACATTTATTGAGCATATTAATGCTCCTCATATTATGAACCCTGTACACTTGTGTAGTGTCTCAAAACATGTTCCTACAGGCTAAAATACCAACTTTGCAAACTGGCAGATTGTCATTTTATGGGCTGAGCACAAAATTACCAATATCCTACCATATACTTCAATCCACATTTTATATGTATTGTCACTGTTAATGCAGTTAAAAAACACTTAGGAGTCTATAGCCATGCTAGCGGCTCTGTGAAACTACATTCAGGCACAGCAGTTCTTTGAGCTAAATGCTAACATTAGCAGGCTAACATGCTGATGAAAGTACCACTGTAAGCCTGTTGAATATCCTCATCTCTACACTAATTATACATACCCATAGCCACAATCAGAGTTATAAGATTTATTTTCCATATTACAAAGACAAGATCACAGCAAAATGATTTTCAGAGGGACTGGAAACTAATTTGAGCTTTACAAATGTGATAGAAAAGGTGAAAAGTTGAGAATATCAAAGTGATTTCATAGTAAAAAAAACACCAAGGCACTGACAAACAAAGAAGTATGTATAAAAAGCCATTTGCTGTGTAGATAAAGATTGCAGTTTGAATATCTCAAGTAAACGTACAGTACGGTATGTGTGAAGTGAGGTAAGCATCTGTGAGCAATCCAATGCTTTCTGCGTCTGCGGTACAACATCTTCCATAAACCACGGGAAATGTCACAGACACTAATAGCCAGGGTTGTTTTTTTTAAGTGGGAGCCACATTAAGGTCACAATGCTTAACGTAATATAACTTTGTACACAAATTCCTGTTGTGGCACTTTTGTTAACCACTGAAATAAGGTTGAGTTATGTATTCAAGGAGAGAAATTATTCAGGTTTATTTGAGCCCAAATATAATTGGATGTGTCATTCGCTTGGTATATATGTATATGCTTAGTAAATCTAATAATTGTTTGCAAAAATATCTCTCTCGATGGGATGTGACCATCGTCCAATGTGTTAGCAGATCATTACAGATTTACACCATTTAACACTCACAGATACATATGAAGATGGATTTCTTCTAGCATACAGGCACCGGGATGAGGTGAATGGAGAGAGCGGGAAGATCAGAAAAGCAATCTGAATGGAACGAAAATGAAATGAAAATAAAGCAAAAAAGGAAACTCTAATTTCCAAAATGTTCAGTCCATATATTTTTTTAGGGCAGAAAACAGAATGCGGTGACTTTTTTTTGTCTGTACCAAGTAAAAAATAAATTACTTAAAATGCATTCCCTGTTAAAGTCTGACAAACTCTCCACCCCCCCATTTTAAGCATGTAATCATGCTCCGCTCACTTCCTCAGTGGCACAGGAACCATGGGTGCGACAGTGCATTCAGTCTAACTCCCAATCCTTGGAAATGAAAGGGAGACAGGAACGAAGACTGGCTCTCCGTGTCCCAATACAAGCTCTTCCTGTTCAACTTGTTCACTCTGCCATAACTTCTTTCCGTTCTCTTTCCGATGTTCTCGTTCCCGTCCCAATTTCCCTCAGGCGTCCGTCTTCCCATCTTTCACGTCTGCTCTTCACAAACACCTCACATCTTGCGAATGACTAGAACAGTGGTGAGAACACCAGCCAAGAAAACTCCCACCGTCTGCCATGTGGGTGTGCCAAAGTGGGACCGAATGCCCTCCTAGAAATCACGAACACAACAAATATTAGCATGTGTCACACAAGCAATCAGGAGCAGCAGCTCTATTACTGATAAATGATGAGTTTGAACTGCATTAGCACGCCTCTTACCCAGCCACCTTGCTCCCTGATCCAGTTGATCACATTTTCCTGTAGGTAGTCCATGGTCCAGCTGATTATTGTTCTGATGATATCGGGAACATTGGTCACAAGAGCCTGAGATGATGTGAATGGGAGATGCGTCAGGCTTAAGGTTTTGGTTATTCAATCATAATTCCATAATACAGATATGTCTAACTTTGTTTTGTTTTATAATGAGGGTTCCTACACATTTTCCATTTAAAAATTCCATACTCTCTTTTCTTTTTTCCATACTTATCCAGACCTGGAAATTATTCAAATCAAATTCCATACTGCGTAGGAACCCTGAACAGAGATGCTAAACTCACTTTGATGACGAGTCGACAGGCAAAGTAGAACAGTGCAACCACTCTGCCCCAGTTGAATTTTCCATCTGAAAAGATCTCAATGGCGACTCTCATAAACATGTCTTTAGTGGGACTGATCGAAGAGTTGTTTATCATCCTGGGGGGGGGGAAACAACATTTAGCGATTACAAACAGGATAATGATACAGTTATTACTGGTAAAAACCTGCTCATTAATAATTCTTCAGGCCTGAAATTTGATGGAAGTGACACACAGGCAGCTATCTCACCTTTGGAGCTCTACATTTCCGTCCAGCTCATCTCCAATCTGCTGCAGGCACATGGCAAGCTTCTTGTGGTTTGGGTCACACAGCTCTCCTCCACCCAGCTGTGCCCTGGTGACTGCAGTATCTCCATGCCGCTGAACCCGCTTGTAGATGAAACTACACAGGGGGGACAACAATAAAGTATGATCTGACTGTGTCTCCCATTCAATAATAACAAACCCAAATGTATAGTACATGTGTGTACTCACTCTTTTAACAAAACAGCTCCTACTTCCAGTATCTGGTCTTTATTATTGCCTGAAAGACAAAGGTCAGTGTTAAATCATCCAAATGCTGATACTGTTTTACAACCAGCTAAACAGTCATCAAAAAAGCCCAGCAGCGGCTCCACCCCCTCCGGAGACTCAGAAAGGCAGGTCTCCTCACTCCTCACATCACCACCTTCTACAGGGGCACCATTGAAAGCATCCTAACATACTGCTTCACTTCCTGGTTTGGGAGCTGCAGGGCATACGAACAACGGCAGCTAAACAGGATAGTGAAGACAGCAAGCAGAATCATTGGTGCCCCTCTTCATTCCCTGATGGAGCTCTACCAACAGCGCTGCACTCACAGGGCTTCCTCCATCATCAAGGACCCTCACCACCCTCCTCACAGCCTGTTCTCCCTCCTGCCGTCTGGGAAGAGGTACAGGAGCATCTATTGCAGGTCCAGCAAGATGCTGAACAGCTTCTTCCCACATGTGGTTAGGCTTGTAAATGGAAACAATATTTAGTTTCCTTCTGTGCATGCAAATACTCAGTGAAATGACAATAAAGTGAATCTTATCTCATATTAGAAATAAATGAGTGAATAGTTGAAGTGCTGGTATAACAGTGTGTTTACAGTCACTTTGATCTGAATCTGATACCACACTACAGTGAGTAAACTATTTTTTAAGAGTTTACTTAGATTAGTTTACTTAGATTTGTCGTTTGGATGAGGCAGAGAACAGCATCATAGAGGCTTTAACCAGCCCGAGCAAGAGCTGCACTAGTCGGTACTCATCCATTCGCTCAGAAAACTCTGGCGAGATAGCCTACATATGAATTGAATGATGAACTGCTGTGGTCTTATCTTGTACGGTTTCTTTTCTTTTATTGCTATGGACCCTCCTGTGTGTCTGAATAAAGTTTGAATTGAATTGAATAGCCATACTTCAAATAACAGATTAAAAAAAAACATTAGATTCAATTGATCATTTGTTGTTAAACCTATATTTGCTACTGTACTTTGTCTGTAAACAGAGACACTTACAGAAACAAATACAGAACAAAATGCTGTTAGCTTGTTGTTAGCTGAGTTAATTAGGCTAACATTAGCTAAGTCAATTTTACCAAAGTAAGTCAATATTGTGGCTAATTACATAACATTGGACATGTACAGAGCCAGATAAACAGAGGGACTTTGACATTGTCGTGGTGAAAGGACGTTACGTTAGTCTCTTAATATGTTTGTTTCGGTTTTGCTCAAACATATTTGCTAACTCACTCTTAGGTTAGCTATCATGCTAACCTCAGTTCTGCTACTGATACTGGTGGGAAGAAAACAAGCTACAGCCACAAAACAAGAGATACTTGTTAAAGTGTGAGGTTAACTGTGTCTACCACACTATTGGCGACACTGTCACACTCAGTTTAGTTTAAATACATATATATTATTGATGCTAGCCAGTACCTTGATCGCCGCCTCCCGGGTGTGATGCCATCTTGTTGTCTGTTGTTTAGCGCTTCCGTGCAATCATAATGTCATATCACGTATTGTGATGACGTCTGATGGGACTCATGTGACTCATGTGACGTCATGACGTTGAATATATTGATGTGTTGGTTGCGAACGAGCCGGTTCAAAGAGCCGGCTCTTTTAAGTTAACGATAGGAGCCAACTCCCGTCTGAGAGACGTTTTTTTTTATTCAAGGCAGAATGATAGGATGATCTTCTCCGTGCCACGGGCACTTCATGCACTGACTGTGACTGAATGTTGTGTTAATGACGTCCGTGCGACTAATCAGGTTATGACAGACAAGAATCATGCCATCAAGCAGGGAGGGGCAGGGATGGAAATTCTAAGGATTAGTATAATTATATTGAATAATTCAAGTGGTAAAATGAAGAGCCGTTTTGGGAGCCGAAAGAGCCGACTCTTCTTGGTGAGCTGAGCCAAATGATCTGGCTCACTATAAGAACCGTAATTCCCATCACTAGTGTAGGTGAGACGTTTTATAGATCTATTCTATGCACGCCGCTTTGGAAGAGTTTGGACTGCAAATAAATAATAGCATTTTTTATTTAAAGGCCGTGTTTACACAATATATATACCGCGTCTTTCTGTTTGGTAAAGTTAACGAAACAATAAAAAAAAGTGTGTTGTGGAGCTCGCCTTTTTTTGTAAACGTCACTTCCTGCGTCTAGTGCTCTTCCGTCCGTCGCGCGCATCTTCAGGCCTCTTTACGACTCGGCAGGCAAAGATGGCGGATGCACAAGTACGTTCAGCAAAACGGCGTGGTGACTTTAAAACGATATTTTGTACATTTTAATAAACATATTTAGCCGGATAAATAACTGTGTGGCTTTGTAAGATCGTTATACACCGAACTGAGCCATTTAAAACCACATTTGAGTTGTTAATATGTGATTTGTTGTGGAAGTTAAGCAGACCCTCGTGTAACGTTGAACTAGCCGGGATGCTAACTCTGATAGCTTAGCCTGCTTCCTCTAAACTCTTCACTAACAGTGCATTGCTTTGTATATGTTACTGCAATGGCACCATTCCCATCAAAACATTTCCTTAACTTATTTAACGATGCTTAATTTCAGCTAAAGGCCATTTCAGTCCTTCATAAGAGGAAGTTATTGTTGAACTAGCTAACTTTGTGAGGCCGGGCTGTGACTGGATACCTCCTCAGTGCCTCCTCTACACGGTCCTAACATGTTGATCCAATTGTTTATCACTATTATAATTGTTTTGTTATCACTATTCAGTCATATTATTTCTTTATTTTAATCTTGTCTCTAAGTGGAGGCTTCAGATAAGCCCAGTGTTTTTTTTTGCCTCTTCCTGCACTGTATATTAATTTGTTATGTTGTATAGTCTTAAATTGTGCAAAATAAATAAAAAATATTTAATGCAAAACGTAGACATTTATATGCACTTTTTGTAACGGACTATTTTAAACAGACTGCTGGTAAAACATCCTAAAAGTCTTCACCATGTAAAGAAAACAAACAGCTGTAATATATTAGATAACATGACGAACGATATGAATATGACATTAAGAGAAAACGGCTAGAAAATATAAATTCTCTGCTACATTAATGTGAAACTTAACAATAGCATCTGAGTTGATTTAACACACACACACACACACACTTGTCTTTTTTGATATATTTACTGTATTGTGGTGTGTGTATATATATAGATATATAGATATATAGATATATCTATATCTTGTCCTAATTGTTCATCTCTATTATGTAGTCATATTATTTCTTTATATTAATCTTGTCTCTAGGTGGAGGCTTCAGATAAGCCCAGTTGTTTTTTTGCCTCTTCCTGCACTGTATATTCATTTTTATCTCCTTGTTCCACACAGACCGAGAGGGCTTATCAGAAGCAGCCCACCATCTTCCAGAACAAGAAGCGTGTTCTGGTCGCTGATGGTGGCAAGGAGGTGAAGGAGAAGCTCCCACGCTATCACAAGAGTGTGGGTCTGGGCTTCAAAACCCCAAGAGAGGTAACTTTTGAATTGTCCAAAAAGTTTATCCAAACTGGAGCTGTTATGTTCCCTTTTAATAAGCTGCAAATGATGTTTTTCTCACGATGGTCTTCCAAGCCTTCAGGGTTCTGACGATAGTGCCTTATGGCAATGCTGATGCAATCACAAAAAAGTTAAAAAAATATTACATGCAAATTGTAAGTAAGCAATATGTAAAGAGTGATGACACTACCATATTTTTTTTTACGTTCACCAGGCTATTGACGGCACTTATATTGACAAGAAATGCCCCTTCACTGGTAATGTCTCCATTCGTGGCCGTATCCTCTCTGGTAAGTTTGAACACTTTATATACACTGTATACTTATAGTTAAATACTAGCCCACTGGCACTGGCTTGGGATGCTGCAACAGAGAACTGTCATTTAAACCCCACTCTCTGCTACAATTAAGTAATAAAACTGCACAACTATCAATACTCAAAAGTATACAAAACTGTACTATAATGATAATTCTTACATTATCTTACACTTAATCCAGAAATATAATGTGCAAACAGTAACACATAATTACAGAATACTTTGACAAGACTTTTGGCTACTTTTGACATTTAGTGTACAGGATACTTTAAGTCTTGAATGTAAGTGAAAATGTGAGTATTGATTTTGCTCTTGAGCACAAGGTTAGTAATTTTCCTGACTGCAAATCAACATATCCTTGTACAGGTGAAGCAACCTAAGCCAGAACCAGTGTCTTTACAGGGTAACTTACCACAAACTTCATATTCACCTTCCTTTTTCTTGTCACTGTGCTACAAATGATGTTTTTCTCACGATGGTCTTCCAAGCCCTATGGGTTCTGACGACAGTGCCTAATGGCAACACTGATGTAGTGGAGTGACGATCCTATAAACAAATTGTGTTCACTGCAATGTCCATAGAAAGCTGCTGTGATAACCGTTTTCCTTTTGTGTGTGTGGTCTACAGGTGTGGTGACCAAAATGAAGATGCAGAGGACCATCGTTATTAGACGTGACTACCTGCATTACATCCGCAAGTACAACCGCTTTGAGAAGAGGCACAAGAACATCTCTGTCCACCTTTCTCCTTGCTTCAGGTACTACGCTGCTCAAATGTTTTTTATTCAGGGTTAAGTCAAATTGTTTTGCTTTCCAAACGTGGATAGTTCACAAATGTATATGCAAAGTCTGGAAAATAATGTAATAATTTGAACACAATTACAATATAATTGTTCTACTATAGGTCTGTTTTAATGTCAGTTCATGTGATCACGACTTGCTGCAAATGATGTTTTTCTCACGATGGTCTTCCAAGCTCAAGAAGCTCTGACGATACTGCCTTTGGCAATCACTGATGCAGCTTCTGCTTAAACATGGCTAAATCTTTATCAGCTTGGTCTTGGACAACCGTACCCCAATCACCTGTTGATGTCATTATTGTGGTGTTTTTCTGCAGAGACGTCACAGTCGGTGACATCGTCACCGTCGGAGAGTGCCGACCACTCAGCAAGACCGTGAGGTTCAACGTCCTCAAAGTGACGAAGGCTGCTGGAGCAAAGAAGCAGTTCCAGAAGTTTTAGGCGTGACTGTGAACAGGAAGGCTGCTGTTGGCTAACTTGTACCACTGTCAAAATAAAAAAAATCCTTGTTTAAATTGTCTTTTTCTGTTTGTCTTATTTCCTTTTGATAAGAATACATGCACATGATCTGCATTTCTCTTCAAGGTAGTGATGCCATTTTTCTTTGCAACCTCTTGAAGAAAAGAAATGATTTTATTCATGGACACGAAATCCAGTCAGAAAGAGGCAACCTTACAATAGTGATGTGGCAGCTGTGATTTGCTAAATCTTTCCTTGGAAGTGCCATCTTTGTAATACCCTACTTCTAACAACTATTTTACTAAATCAGTCCAAGCATAGCAGTACCGAGATATACTGTGAAGCCTAGCATTCGCAAGTAAACACAAAAGGTCCCTATTTTTCCATTTATATAATGGACACTACCAATTTAGCGTAATCTGAAAGCTTGGATGTGAATGTTAAGTTTAGACCATTGCAGAAAAAGACAACTAGCAAATGGTGTTAAAAATGAAACCAACAGTTCCATCACGTGAAATAATTTGCTAAATTGAGAGCAGAACTCGCAGATCTAAATAACAAGCTTTGTGATATAAAGGGTAAGAGTCAATATAATAGTGCATAGACTTTTCCAAACATAACATATTTGTATTTCCTGTTGCAATGTTTGTTAATGCAGTAGGTGACGAGAAGTAAACCTGGACCAAAGTTGTTGCCCTAGCAACAGAATGGCAATGAAAATGTCTATATAGGTAGAGGCTGCATGGCAATAAAATGCTTTTTATTTTTAGAGGCTGCACAGTGGACCCACAGCGCCTCCCATAGTTTCACAAGTTCACAACATGTATTTCCCATAACTGAAATATGTCCAGCAGATGGCGATAGATACCTTTCAAAATGTTGGTGAGCAATCAAGACTTGAACCCATCACATAAGTGGTGTATCAGTAGATGAGCCCGTTAATGTATTAGTTAAACCCTTAAAACAAGAAGCAAGAGCTCTTCTGACAAATATCTTCAGTGATGCATTAGAAGGCCGTCAGACATTTTTACTAGCATTTGTGATAACATTATTATTACATGTAGTCCTGTGCATGTATAAATGATCTAATTCTTCATGTATGTATTGTCAGTGCTGGCTTTGTGAGAGAGTTTGTCATTTAAAATTTTGAACCTAATCCCCATGTTCAAGGTACTATCAGTAGCAGCAACTTTTAAGTCACTTAAAGAGGACCTCTTAAACTGCCTGAAACGCCTTGCTTGAAGTCCTTCCTTTTCTTCTGTAATGTGGTGATGTCATCAAGTAACACAATTGCATAATACCTGTCTAACGGCTAGAGTGGGCCAGCTGACCAGCACAGACGGTATGAGAAAGCATCTAAAAAGCATGTAAACATTTTCTAGTAGAAACCCAAAATACGAGTATGCACCTGAAAGTGAGCATAATAGGTCCTCTTTAAATGTCCCCCATCCTTGAGTATAGTCTGCTAGACATGGTGGTCAGCTATTTAGGTGAACACGAGGTGAAACAACCGGATCAATAACTGTTATGACGCTGTTGCCATAAGAAGATATGACCTCATTCCTTTGTACAGCCGTGATGATGCTCAACAGCGTCTGACATCCACGTAAACACATGCAAATAGCCTGTCTGCATCAGCTGAGTCATTTGCATGTGTCCCTATTTCAGCCTGAGAAGATGACAGCTTCTCTGTATGGGAATCAGTGATCCCCCCCCTCCCTCCATCCATCCATCCATCCATCCATCCTCCACTCAGCCTGGCCTTCTGTCTGCTGAGTGCCATGGCAGAGGCGTCACCATTAACATAATGATGCTGCACATGTTTTTTCCCCAATGAATGATGACCATATGGTGACGACGAGAAGAGGAGAAAGTGGTTAATGTGAGCTCAGCCGTGTAAGCCGTCCCATCATTTAATGATTAGCAGGGTAAGCGGCTGCCATCTGGAAGTTTGCTTTGAAATAACCAAACATTTTCCCCAATTACAGTTTTCACTTTTGTTTTTGTTGTGCTAACAAAGATCCCAGCTCTCCTCCCCATGCTACAATATTTACCTAAACAGCAGTGTCTCAGCTTCTAACCACAAATTGTGCTCTCTTGTGCTGGGGCTTTCCCAGCTCCTTCTCTCCATAGGCGCAGACACTACGGGAGGGTGGGAGGGCCTCAGGATGTTCTCTGAATAACAGGCCCTCTCATGAGCAGACACCCCAGGGAGCAAGACAGCCCAGCAGGCCACCCAGACCACATGAGTGCATACATGCTCCCACAGAGTGTTTGTTTGAGGGCAGAGGTCTGATCCCTCAAAAAGTCCAAGCAACCATAATAAACCCAAGCTGACAGTGTTCAACTGTGACGAATATGTGCTGTTAGAAAAGCCTGTTAGAAGAGCCGCTGGTTATCTGCTGATCTCTGTGTGTTTTTTTTTTAACTTTTTAAAATCAAGATAAGATCATTTGAGCCAATTTGTGGTCTTTATGATATTGAACATGGGACGTATAATCCTCTGTTCATGATCTATACTTTTACGTTGTATCACAGGCAAAGAATTGTGGTACAAAAAGTGATGTAAGAGTTTGATTTTCTGTTTTTCGGAGTGGGATGAAACACCAGTGTTACCAGAAGTATTTAAAAGAAATACTTGGCTCTATAGTAAATCTTAATTGTTGTGACACAGTGGCATTGTTATACATATCTTGCAAGCCACAGGATTTCTTTGTGATGCCACTCTGTTGAAAGTTCTGTTGCTGGCATTTGTGACCAAGCAAATATCGACAGACAACTATAATCTTCTCCTGAAACACTCTTGTTGAATCATTATCTATAGGTTCTCTTTTATCAAAGCTGTTTTGTGATTTTGCTAATACAGTATTCTGGCGTACCTTAACTGTTCATTTAGCTACTGTTGGGCCAGCTGTTATGTATTTTGCTCTTTTCCTACTTTTACCTATGCTGACTCTAGGTATATGTGTCCTAGATTAATCACTGTGTTGTCTTCCTTTATGTGGAAACTTGGAGCTAATTTGACAGTTTGCTAGGTTATACACATTTTAGCCATACTAGTAGCATGAAATATGTAAATATATTTTGTATTTTTGTATTTTTTTATTTAAAATGTTTTGTTTATCCTTAATTTCATATTTTTTCCCGCCCATCTCATCATCTAGGCTTACTGGATGAATGTAACAGCAGTGAGCATGTTAGCATGCTGATATTAGCATTTAGCTCAAAGCAAAACGACTTAACTCCAATGTTTTCTTTTTTACAACAGCCGCTGCCGCCATTTTGGACTGAAAACGTGTATTATAGTTTTAATATTTTATTGTCCAACACAGGCCATTTCAGTAGAATATGTCAATAGAATATAAATAATTTTGTTCTACTTTTGTATGGCACTTTTTAGGCGTCCGGTAGTCGCTTTCAGTCCAAAATGGTGGAAGTGTAGCTTTCCTTCTGGGCGCTGATTTTGCAATGGAACGATCAATTGACTTGGCAGTATACGTTCTTTGGCGCTGCTAGCATGGTCTTGTCTGAAACCAGTTTCCTTCATTTTTCCATCTCTTCTTTATGGAATCTCATCATTTTCTGAGAATAATCACTATCATTGTATCATTTCAATGTTGTTCAATATGATATATGATATAGTTTCACTGTTGCCTCCAGTAAAAACTCCTTGACCAACTGTCTAACCTTTATTGGAGTGTGTTTAGCTCACTGTACAACCTCACATCGTAGCGCTCGTGAACAGGCAATAAAACAAATGTTTGGCTCTATCACATCTTGTACAACAGTTGTATCATAGTAGTTATACACTATCTTACAAGCCATGCTAGTTTTAATGATTCTATTTATAACCCTTTGATTTTCTTCCACGTCTGACTGCTGCAATAAAAATCACCAACTGGAAAGATTTTTGGTTTAATTGCATGTTATCATAGATTATAATCTGGATTATTCAAGCAGCACATTTCTTCCCTCACATGAGCAGCCCGTGCAATTCTCAAGGTGGTAATGTGAGTTTCAGTCTCTCCCCGTCTCATGGCTCTGCTTAATAACTCCCATTTGGAGGCATCGCCAAAAGGTGAAGGTGAACAGTGCAGATTGAGATTTAGTGCCCCGTCCGTCAAAGGCCGATGACCCAGCCAGGCCAGCGAGGTCAGAGATGGCGTCTGCGTATACAAAATAAATCTATTCTGTAAAGATAACGTAAAAAACACCCAACCATGTTTTTTTTTTTAGCACTCGTGTGTCATGTATCAAAACCCTGGATGGGCGTCTCTCCTCTGTCTGTGGCAGTAGACAAACAATCTTTTGAACTGTCTCACTTCACATTCCTCCAGTTTGCCAACATGTTTACCCAGTGTCATGGAGCGTACTTGCAGTCATGCTTACTTGTGTATCTAATGGCAGGGATGTTAGCTCAGAGGGTCAGACCAATGAGGGTAATGGCCACTATCAAAACAGAGGCCTTCTGGTGGCCCAGCAGGAGGGTCTGACAGCAGGGGGGGTCGTATATAGTCCCATGCTGGACCCTTGTTCTGGGTTGTTTGGAGGTTGTCAGCAGCTTCTAGCAGAAACAGCAGCAGTAGACCTGATGGGCAGAACAGATGGAGGCCATGTTATGTGTGGAGGAGCCTGAGTTGTAACAGATAAAGCCCTTCATCCTCTGGTCTGCTCTATCAGCACTGAACAACAGACCTCATTTTAGGCTGTGCTAAACAGTAGGGCTCGGCGATATGGAGAAAATCAATATCGATATTGTAGGGTGGTGCTTTCACAAAATATTTACATGAAATTTTTGATAAATAATCATCAGTACTGTAAATATAATGTCTAAGTGTGTAAAGGCAAATAATAGAAGAACAGTCTGGTAAAATTAAATTATGCAGCTTTTAAAACAAGGAAAAGACAACACTTATGCCATATTACGATATCCTACATTTAAAACGATATCTTGTCACATATCACAATATTGATATAATATCAATATATTGCCCAGTCCTACTCTACAGAAATAGGTTTTTGCACAAATGTGTATTTTGAGGCTTAATTAAAAGTGTGTAGAAATACTCAAATACTTTTATACTAAAAAGTATAAGTCATGCATTCGGTATTTTACTTATGTTTTATGTTTATTTTATTTAGGAATGGACAATGCATATTAATTAACATGAGCCATCATGTAAATTTGCCAGATTTAGCCATACAGGCTAATTTTCATCTGCAAGTATTACCATCAAAATACACTTAAAGTACCAAAAGTAATACTCATTATGCAGAATATTATAATATATTATATTGTTGGATTATGATTATTGATGATTAAATGTGCAAGCATCACTTTTTATGTTGCAGCTGGTAAAGGTGGAGCTGCTTTAAATATTTTTTTAATGGCTGTATATACTGCTGGGTCGCTTAATCTATTATAATACATAGGAATTTATGTTTTGATTATATTTTGTGTTAATAATCAGAATCTTCAAAGTAAGCCCAGAAGCCCTGAAGCCTGAACAATTCCTTGCAAAGTCCGTTCAGTGTCAAGTCAAGTCAAATTTTATTTGTATAGCCCAATATCACAAATTTGCCTCAGGGGGCTTTACAATATGTACAAGATACATCACTCTGTCCTTCACAGTACGAATCTCTCATCGGATGAGGAAAAACTTAACCAAAAAAAAATCTTTTAAAAGGGAAAAAAATCTAAGAAACTTCAGGAAGAGCAACCGAAGAGGGATCGCTCTTCCAGGACGGACAGACGTGCAATATATGTTGTGTGTACAGAGTAACAACATAATGAACATACAATATAGACCAACCATATGACAAAAATGAATACATATAATGTGAACAGTCAATGTAAAAAGAGGTGGATAAAGGTCAAATGTGACTGAGGTTTACTCTTATGCTGTTGTTACCACAGACTTTCTTCTTGCTAGTTTGTTTGACTGCAATATAATATGCAACCATTAACCCATCTCTACCCAGCATCTTCACTGCTGGGGTGCACAACAGGAAGACTGGGAGGTCATTGCAGGGTCACTCTACACATCTGGACATGTCATCATCAGTCCTCATAATCTGCACAAAGCCAGCCGATGTTCTTGCACCAAAGGTAACATCATATTAATAAAATATGTGCTATTACATTCAGTCACAAACAAACGTTCATGTGTATGGGCTGCTGACTGTACTGACACATATTAAATGTGGTTTGGTATGGCCGACTGTTGGGGTTTTTGGTGTCGGGATGTTGTCAGTGATATGGTGGATAATGAGCATGTCAAGATCTATTACTTTCAGGTTAGAGGTTGTGGTCACAGTTATCAGTGTCTGATATCTGCAGCAGCACAGCGAGCTTCTTAACTGATTTTAAGTGATTTAACAGATGTGGCTCCTGCTCTTCACTCGCACACACCTTTTGAGTTGTGTCCCTGATAATGTGTCTTTATGAAAACATTGGTTTTATCTAGATTTTGATTCACATGTGAATGAAAACAATCTGAAGGGAACCTACTGTTTGATTCTTGCAGACTATCGATTACAAAAATCTTGATTGATCGCTGCTCACCTGGCCTGTCTGGTAAGCCGAGAGCCTCGCAACACATCCTGGATTTGCACGACGGCTCCTAATTCAATATTCTCATGTTCAGCCGTGTTCATGCCTGTCTGTCAGACAGACTGCGTGTCTGTTGGGCATCTCCAATTTTACACCATGCTGTCAGATCAAAGTGTGGGGCTGGCGCTAGCAGGTCACAGGACAGGGTGTTGCGTGCAGCAGCGCTCTTGGGTCATGTGTGAACCATCCAGCATGGCTGTCATCAGAGCATCCCTGGGGTGTGCTCCCGCTGAATGATGGCCTCACAGTGGAGCCCCGACGCCTGCAATCCAGAAAACAGGCCGGATCTGGAGTGCATATCTAACAAGTGCAGATGGAAGACATTTATATACACAGATATGCTCAGCTGTAGCTATAAAAAAGCAGGACTTTAATTTTAAAGCGCAACACAAATACCAGAAGTTTCAGTCTTTTGTTTGCGAGGCATTCTTTGAGCTTGTGTTTGAGACTGTAACAAAGAAACTGTAAAGTGTAACACTTCTCTCTATAAAAAGGTAATAGGAGAAACTGAAAGCAACGCCCCACAGCAACAGTTTGTGCTGCTATTGAGCAGTTCCTCTCCAGCAGGAGGAATTCACCCTGGCAGATGGCG